>CABFWO010004669.1:0-17492 GCA_902155825.1 Timema genevievae
TACTGATTGGATAACAGGACTTACAAACTAACTTAATCTAGGACAGTACGTCTAATACTACACACCCAGTCCTAGCTCCTAGATATTTACTAAATGGATAGCAGGACTTACAAACTAACTTAAACTAGGACAGTACGTCTAACACTACACACCCAGCTCTAGCTCCTAGATATTTACTAATTGGATAACAGGACTTACAAGCTAACTTAATCTAGGACAGTACGTCTAATACTACACACCCAGTCGTAGCTCCTAGATATTTACTAAATGGATAGCAGGACTTACAAACTAACTTAACCTAGGACAGTAAGTCTAATACTACACACCCAGTCCTAGCTGCTAGATATTTACTAATTGGATAGCAGGTCTTACAAACTAACTTAACTTAGAACAGCACGTCTAAGACCACACACCCAGCCCTAACACTAGAAATGTGGAAAATTTTATTTAATTTATTTGTTGGAAAATTTCATACTTATTTAAGTTCATTCGACAGTAAATATTATTTCACAATTTGACAAGTAAATATAACCTCATATAAATAGTGATTTAATGATTTCAAATCATTACAGTTTACGAATTATAGGGGGACGAACTTTCTATTTTATGCTTTCCACGCGCACCAATGTTCAGATGAATTAATTAATGTATGGGGCTGAAATTTAGTAACTCGACATTCATATGAGGTGTACACAATGAAATATTTGTAATAATATTATTAATATTTATAACCGGTTTATTTCGAGAGACATGATTTATATACCATGTGACTGTGGATAAAGTTTTCATTTGTCTGAAGAAATATTTTTATGGGTTTTTTGTGACATTTTATTAGCTTACTGTCCCTTAAATTAAAATTAATTAGTAGCCTATTAATAATTTAATATGCTTGCTCATACACAAACTGTAATTCCCAATATTGCGTTGTTTAGTACTAATAAATGCAATTTTATAAAATTATATTTTGTTGGTAGTGTGTTTGGAAAATTAAATTTATATATATATATAAAGGTTGCTAAAACCTCCTCAAATTAACGTGACCCACCAATTTAGTGCCTACAGAACCGCCGTGGCTGGCTCGATGTAGTTGTAGCTCCTTCCGCTTGGGAGCGCTATGTGTCTGGAAGCACTGGCTGTTGTTTTTTTCCCCCAATAAAGTTAGCAGTCAAGAAATGAGAGCGAGAACAAGTTTGATCCTTGTCTATGAGTGTAATTAATATAATAGAAGCGCCTCTATATCTTGTTTGTAAAGTTAAAAAAGGATTAACTAAATTAATAACGAGCTAGCCATTTTAAAATGTTATCACAAGAAAACGAGTTTAGGCGGGAGTTATTGAATTATATCTTGAGTGCGTCTTTCATATAATGAGCTCCATTTTCGCTATTCAATTAAAACTGATTTTAAATACCGGCAACATACCTTATTTAATTATAATAGGTTACTTTTTTATTTCATTACTCTAAGGTATATTAGCTCTATCTTTAGTATAATAACATATTAAAGATACCGAATTATGCACGTAGAAAACTCGATTTCCTTTTTTTTTTTTTTTACTATGAAAATAATCGTTTTTAATGCTTTGAACATATGAATCTTCAAAATTTCGATTATGAATCCTAATATAACTGAGATTTATATTCAATTAAAAAGTTTTGAATTTCATCATATGAAAGATTTGAAGTTTTAAAAAGTAACGTATCCCAGATTTGGATTAGTCAAAAGTCTTATCCAAAATACTAATCTCAAAGTAAAACTTTTGAATAGTTTGGTTTTTTCATAAAAACCAACATCTATCTAAAATTTAAAAAAAATCATCTTTATAAATATGTACGTAGAAATTAGTACATTCGATTATGTTATAAATAAACTGATAAAAGTATTCAGCTCGAAGGGCTGTATTAATTTAGAAAATAAGGACTTGGATATATTTATTAATTGAAAAGTTGTACAATCCCAATAGCACTATAATAGCGACTGCGTTTATCCAAGTTTTAGCGCCTTTTGTTATTTTGAACAGTGACGTCAAACATACTAAATGCAGGGGTCTATAAACTATACTGGCTTTACATGATTACACCCGTTGCAAAAGACCAAAGCGTGATGCTCAATTATGTCGTTTGCTTGATTCTGCGGGAACAAATCTAACCGTTTCTTTCGATGTTCTTGTCCGCAAATATGTCTCTAGTGCATAATGCTGGGATTACTATCAATTTAAGGTTCACGTAACGTAACATAACGTAAAGAAACCAGTGTTTGATTAGGATTTACGCAACATAACTTAACAACTCTAGCAAAACAAAGACATAGGATTTTAACGGTTTGAAAACTAATCATACGCTAAAGTGAAACACCCAATTATGCTACAAATACTTGCAAAATAACGCTAAGTTAGCTACATCATGATGGCTTTCTTTTAAAAACACGTGGAGAATATTAACGTTACGTTACGTTACGTTACGTTATGCCAGGATCACGATCAACTTAACATTAACTTAAAGTTAACTTAACGTAAAGGACCTCCTCCTGTGTTTAAATGGAAGCGATCACGATGCAGTTAACTTAACGTTGACTTGCAGTTAACTTAACGTAAGAGATGTCCTGGGAAGTCTTTTACTTTAAGTGAACGTTACTTGAAGTGTATCACGTGATCTAGCCAGCCAATCATTATTTGAGTGACATCAACAGGGCTATTTATTAATTCATTTGTTGGTATTATGACCAAGGTTTACTCTTGAGCATAAGTTCTAGTGAAACAAAATAATTAAATTAAAATAAGGAAGCTAAATTTATCAAAAATTTTTAGTAATATTTACTTAGTATATTGATAGAAAATTGTAAACATTCACAGATCATCACTATACAAATAGTCCAAATCACAGGTCATACTCAAGAACGAAGATGTTTGGCTCGATTTGTTACGTTAAGTTACGTGAATCGTGATCACACTTCTGTTTTTTTAAGTTAAGTTAACTTTAAGTGAACGTTAGGTTAAGTTAAAGTTAAGTTGATCGTGATCCCGGCAATACGTGAAAGCTAACTGAACGTTAAATTGATCGCGATCCTGACAAAACTGTTATTGTTTGAAAATAGTGAAGTATCATGATAATATTGTACCAATACGAATCAAATCTTTAATATACTAAAAAATGTGTCTATCAACCTTGTGGTTTACATTCTGTTTAAGCTACAATATATTTAGGGTTGGCTACTAGTTTGTATATTTGTTTCAGAATAGAATAAATAAACCATTATGTTTAAAGTTATATAACTATAATGAACTAAGGTAACTAACAAATTGATTAAATTTGTTTGAATGGCAAACTCTTTTTAGTACTCTTGCGCTCAAATGATATTTAGGTTATAAGCCTGGGGGAAGTATTACTATATTACTAATATTAGCATACATTAACTTATTTAAAGAAACAAGTCACGAGTTTCGAACTTAGTCATGGTCTTAAAACCTTTTGTTAATACATTTATTTCATTTAACTAAACACACCTTAATGTGTGTCTCATATATTTCTTTAATTAGCCTACTTTGTCAAAATACCACATTGTATATAAGAAAGAAAAAAATATACCCGAAGGTTTCCCTCTCTCTTACATAATGGTGTGCACATGACATCTTGAAAATATAGTCTAAAAATGTCTAATTAGTTTATATAATGGTCACTCACACAACGTTGTACTGTGTGTACTCATAACATACAGGTGATTATACCTATTCCTTTTGTGCTATTAAATTTGATGGTAAACCAAAGGTAGTTAAACCGGTATTAAATAGCTTTTGTTTGCAAACTTCTCGTTATTCCGTTTTGATTGTGTTTAGAATCCAAACGATGAGCTGAATATGTCTAGTTAATACTGAACAATGTCGCCTGTGATTAGCGGATGAAAGCTAGTGGTTATAAAACCGAGTTGTTAAGTTGTAATAACGTTCTTTTAAATGGACACGCTAATTGTGTGACTACATAATTGCTCAGAAAAACAAAAACTTGAATGACTGCACAGTCGTTTATTATAAAACACTGCCATGCTTTCTTTTTAATGTTAATCACAATAATATAAAATACTTAGGGTTGTTTCTATTTACGTTTTACACTGTCACGTGAAATATTAACACGTTTTTCACGCACTTGGAAAAACAGGAAAATCAGTAAAACACAGGTAATTGTTAGTGTCTGGGAAATATAAAGAAAGCATGGGGAATTCCCAACCGAAAAATCATAAAAACACTGGAATATGTTTTTTTATGTTGCGTGGGGGTAGGAGGGAGTGGAAAAGGAACTAAACATAATGATTTAAACAATTATTAATAGCTTTTCACACCCTCTGCCCTATCCTTTCCAAATTTTTAGGTTGTGTGGTTACTACATATATTATTATAAACACCAAATACATTACTTTACACCATTAAATTTTGTGATAAACTAAATTTCACTCTAATTTTTCTGGAAAATTGGGAATTTATAATGTTAAAACTGGTACACATAAGAAATTTCATGGTAATAAAATTCAACTCTGTATTTTGCAGTACAAAATAAAAAAACTATAAAAGGATATTTTATATTTATATTAACATCAAAAGTCTTTCTTAAGTAAGGAAAACCATATAATTTCTTTATCTTCAAAGCTCTTTTTCCTATTATTATTATTAATGTTTATTTTGGCTATTATCTTATAAGATATTAATTTACGCATATTTTTAATTGAATAGTCTAGCGATACTTTATTCTGATATTTTTAAAACAGCTAAGATGATGTACAGTAATAAAGTTAATTTATAGATTCTTGAAAAGAGGATTTTTTATTTATATTTGTTTGGAGTCGAACAAGAGGTACGTTAGATCAGTAGGTAGCCGCTACGTATGTTTCTAATATTACAACTGGTTATTGAGTAAAATTATATAGTTGATAATTATTGCACCCTTCATTCGCTTGGAAAAATGGCTGGAAGTTAAATTGTGAGAAAAAAAAAGTCAGTATGTATAATATATATTCATCTCGTTTTAGCTATAACTTCGTCTGGAAGTAAGAAAATCTTAATGTATAATAATTAACTGTGTTGATAGACCAAGCTACGTCTATTGTTTTTGATGCCTGGGATTGACTTTGATATTATTGATTTCCCTCAATTATTTTATATACTCCTTAGAAAGATCAGCCTTTGAATTTTCATTATTTTCAAGCGGATCACGAAGATTTAGTTTAACAAATAATTATGAAAATTTAGCATTGTTTTATGATTAACTCTTCATTCAATATTTTGGTACAATTTTATAGTATGTACCAATATCGTGACGCCGTAAATTTATATCAAATATATAATATTTTTAGTTCAGAGAACATTTAATAATTTCTTTTACAAAACCGCAATATGTAGTATTATTTTGAAAGAGAAATGCTATTTAATTCACGATCTTCTTTAGTTTATAATTTCTTATTTTCTGAATGTTATAATAATCAAGAAACCAAAGGAATTTTTTCAACTAAATTAATTATCGTAGCAAATCGAACTTTTCGTAGTACTTTATTTACCCACTAGGTAGTAATCCATGGTATACATTCGAAATAATTGTTCTGTGACATTTTTCTCACAAGTGGCAAATTTGAAATGGAAAAAAATATGTATTCATCTATAAGAAGACGAAAATATGAAATGAAATTAGCGTTGGAGCAGGAATGGTTTGAATTAGACTCCACAATTTGGGTATGTCTTTACTTTTATTGATTTTAATATCTAATTCTTCATAATCAAACTTTTGTATGTGCTCAATATTATAATTATTTATTATGATTTGAATTGCGAAGTCATGACCACCCCCTTCATCGTTCAAATGTTTTATTTAATTCCATAATTTCTAGGTAAACTTTTACGATAAATTAATACTTTTTCTTTTAATTTGCGAATTCTTTGATGTTACCAATAATGAATATATTATATTTAAAATTGGATGCTGTAATAATAGAGAGTGTACACCTATCAGATTTGTTTCAAACATCGACAAGTATTTTGTTTGTAGTTTTGTTTACAAAGCCTGTTTGGATCATCAAAATATAATTTAACTCTCTCATAAATACTGTTTGATAAAGCTAGCCTTTAGAACTAAATTTAGTCTTCTAAATAAAGTTCAAACATTATTTGATTTATTGTCAGAAAAACACTCACTTGCCACTTAGTTCTGAATTTACAAAATACAATAATTTCTTAAATTAAATTTAAAATGTGTCAAGATCTTCTAATACAGTTGATATCTTAATTAATTTAGTAAAGTGTAGAGTTTTAACTTGTCAGAATATAATATAATAGCTATGCTTATAAAAATTATGTTTTTTTAATTTGGTGCGTGTTCACAGTTTTGCTAGTAGATGGCAGTAGTAGTACCATGTCGACGTGAAGCGCTTCTGTTAAAGTGATGCCAACACTATATTTTAGACAAGTTGCAAAACTCTTGATTTTACAATAGTTTTAATCTATGTTTTTAGTTTTTTATCTGATGATTGAAATATACACGATGTGATGGCCTTTTTTATAATTTTTAGTTTTTATTTTAGTGAAATCTTGACACATATTTTAAAATACTTTATTGTGTTGTTGGCAACGACTCAAGGTTAGCTTCTCTAAAATGTCAATATTCTAGGCACGTGGTATTAACGTTTTGCATGCATTTTAACAGTTTATTGAACTATAAATGTTCGTGTGTAGCACTAATTTATATATTTTACAATAATTGGGTGTAGAAATATTCTAATAATCGAGTTCCCGTTAGTGATAAACTTGATTTGAATCCGTCTCGGCTCGAGAGTCTTGACGAACGGTCAGCATTCATTAACTCTCTTGGTTTAAAAACGGTAATTAATTGATGTCGGCGCAAAAGGCTACAATTCCTCCGAGTCCCGTGAATCCGTATTGGCTGAACTTCGACTACGCGGTAAGTAATTTTGTTTCTAAATTCAAAAATTTAATATAACCCACCTCCGTATACATCGTGGATGACGCCATACTTAACACAAAATACTTTTTTTTTCTTTGTTTGATTTATCTTTGTCGTTTAATGCATATTTTGTTTCGAAAACTTAATTGTATATTAGATTTATTTATAATCCACTTAAATGTTTTATAAAAAAACTTAAATAGATTAGGAAAGGTTATTCTCGTTTCTGAAGTTTCGTGAAGTGCGCATTGCAGACAAACATTGTCTTTATAACCTTGCCGCCATTTTCCCCCCCTCATTTTTATTTTGCTACCTTCTATTTTTCTTAGGGTTATTCTAACAATATTATTTACCATGCAATTCTTCCAAATGTAAACAATAATTCTACCAGACTAACCATTTAACTAGCTTAACCTACGGCATCAATTCAATATCGATTGTAATAGGGAAACCCTTTCTGTCACTTTTTCAATAAGATTTTTTTTTACAATTAAAACACTGCCAGAGATTTGTTAGTGACAACAAACACACAGAAACACTTTACACATAACAATATTGCGATTGTTTACTTTGTGCATTTGGCCTATTATTACTATTATTATTATTATTATTATTATTATTATTATTATTATTATTATTATTATTATTATTATTATTATTATTATTATTATTTGACAACACAAGAATACAAAGATTCGAATAAAGCCAATATTATAAAGATTTATGATATTAGAAAATTAAAAATAGTTTTGAATAAATCATATATAAAAACCCACTATATTGTATAACATTGCCCCAAACATGTCGATTGAAGAGCCTGAATGTTTAAAGGAATACTAGGATTGGAATAATCCTAACATAGGGTCATAAATATTTTAATGACCTGTATATAATTAATATGTATAATTATTATAAATATCCAAACCAACTACAAGTAGCCTAAACCTAATCTTCTATGCATCAAGAAATAAAAAAAAAGCTTGATTTTGTTAGGATGTCTAATAATAAAATAAACAAATTGTTTTGGTAATATTTTAAACGAATATTATTATTTGCGCTTTTTTCTTACGACCGGTCCATTCCTTTTGTCTGTGAACTTATACTGCAAGCTTTATCTCCAAGAATTTTCTTCTTTCCTTCAAGTCATCCAATATTTGAATCCTCCTCCTTCCTAAGCTCCTCTTTCCCTCAAACTTTCCTTCTAATACGTCGTACAGAAGAAAGTTCCTCCTAAGGATGTGTTCGATCCAGTTTGCTTTGTACCGAAGAATCACATCCAAAATGGTTCTCTTCTCACCCACTCTTCATTTGACACCCTGTCTGTCCAGCTGATCTTCTCAAGTCTTCTCCAGCACCACATTCCAAAGCTCTCCAAGTATTTCTTTTTCAATCTTCCTGAGGCTCCAAGTTTCTGCTCCATACAGCACGATGTTCCAAATGAAGCATTTCATTAGTTTCTTCCTCAGTTACAAACTCAACCTGTTGGTCGGCAGTAACCTCTTCTTGTTGAAAGCTTCTTTGACCATGCCGATCCTCGACCTAATTTCCTTGGTTGCTGTAGGTATCCTTAGTCAGTAGATTTCCCAGATACTACTTGAATTGCTCGGTTTTACAACTCCTGGTTTCCAATTTTGATTTTCAGCATCTCTTCATTTTTTGAAATCACATCACTTTTAACTTCTCAAAGAACCAATATAATAGAATATTGGAATCAAATGATGTGTTACCACGATGGCATATCCGTGAAAACGGTATTTCAGTGCAGGATATTTTAAAGTGTGGTATTAGTTAATTAGGAGCTTACTCTTGAGTAAAAAAATATAAATTTTAAATGGTAAATGTCCATATATTAAGTATGCTTTGTAATATGTAAATTCAGGTGATGGCACCCATCATAAAAGGTATATAAGTATAAGATTTTGGTATGATTACCAAAATATCAATATTCTATAGCTATTAAAAAAACCTCCATGATATAAACCCGCAATAGAGCTATATCGACTGAGAAACCATCACTTTTAGCGATGATAGTGCCAACATTTGCAGATAGAGGGTGTCTTATGGTCAGCAAAATGCGGCCCCCAGTCATTAATCTCATTTTTCTAAACCAGAGCTACTACTTCTTTATTAAAATAGCTCTCCATTTGTCCTCACAAGGCTGAGTTCAACCCTGCTTCACAGATAAATTTTGGAAACTTCGGGGACAGGCAAAAATAATACATTTTACATATCAATTAATTTAAGTTGGACAGTAGAAAAATAGAAAAGTTGTGGAGTCGAAGGCTTGGTGTACAGACTCCACAACTCTTTAATTTACATTATAAATAACATTATATTTATTAGTTTTTGGTATGGAAAATGTTTTTAAGGGTACTTTAGTATGGTTTACTTATTTTTGAAAATTTAGTTCCAAACCATAAAAGACAATCCACATGAGAAAGTAATTGTGATAGTTTCATGCCATTTATTTAAGTTACTTTTCAGCATTTTGCACAGATCGCAAATAATTTTTACGCGTGTATTAGACATGGGTACAATCTGTATCTTATGTCACTAAAAACTATTCGATTGTTTGATAAATAAATAGAATTTCTCCAAAACTAAGGCGATAGTTTTTGATGAGGACGGATAAGGAAATGATTGTCAGCTTAGTATAAATGGAAAACTGTTAGAACAAGTGAATAATTTTTTGTATCTGGGCAGAATCTTTTGTAAAAGTGGAAGGATAGATGGTGATATCGACAAACGTGTGAGTACATTTCGGAGAGTAGTTGGGTGTATGTGGACTATTGCGAAGAATGAAATAGTATCGAAAGAAGTCCGAGTCAAAAATGGCAGTATATAAAAGTATGTTGACGCCAACATTGTTTTATGAAAGTGAAGCGTGGGTTCGTCAGGAGAAACATAAGAACAAGATGAATGCGGTAGGAATGAGATATCTAAGAAATGTGTGTGTAAAAACTCGTTCGGACAGAGTCAGTGATGAATGGGAGCTGAAGGAGTGCGGTTTGAAAGGGAATACAATAGGTCAATGTGAAAGAAGCGTTTTACTTTGTTTTGGACATGTTGAGAGGATGAGTGGGGATCGAGTGCCGAAGCTAATATATGAAGGTAGAGTGTGTGGATCAAAAGGAAGGGGTAGGCAATGTAAGACGTGACTAAATGTTTTAGATAAATGTGTGAAAAAGAGAAACATGAAGAGTTTTAAGAATAAAAGAGCATGTATGGCTCGGTGTATGGATGTTGTTGAAGAGAAGGAAGTATGCAAGGATAGGGAAGTGTGGAGAAAGTTAGTGAGGATGGATTAAGTATGGAGTTGTTGTTTTTTTAGTTATATTCACAGTTTCTTGCCTATCCTGTAAGGGAACGGCGTGATTATTTAGGCCTATGTATATTTGTTTTTAGTAATTTGGATCTTAAAACCACTAACAGAAACTATTTACTAAATGTTAATCAAACGCGCTACTTTCGCGGTTAACTAGACTGCAGATGACGGGTAAATCTATGTTCGAATCTCGGTCGGGTGCACTGGAAGGTGGTTTTTTCCAAAATGGTTTTCCACTCCCCACGAATATTCGGGTAAACTTAAAAAAAATATATAACCACCTTAGTTTCTAAAACCATTAGCGTAATAAGTACATAAGCGTATGACGCGGACGGGTAGTAAGACGCTCTGCTTAAAAAAAATCCCAACTCTTATTTATGGAAGACATTGTTATAAAACTTCTCGAAAAAAAATATGCTTGTGCGCTCAAGTATAATCATAGTAGGTAACATTATGGTAGGTCATGGTAAGTAATCACACACTTTGAGAAAAGCAGGAAGTATGTATCCTGTGGGTGATTGGTACGCCTGCCGGAATGGCATTGTGTGTTGTTGCACCTAACATTGTTCAACAATAGACTTACAACAATTATTGCACGATCTATTCTATAGTCTTTGCCAACTTTAGATTTGTAATACATAAAGTTTATTACCCTGATGACAAGTACATTTATCAGATAAATAACAGGCTACTCGAAAAGTTACAAGTAGTTCTGTTTTCACGTATTCATACGCCAAATCATGTGATATGCAGCTCTCAGTTTTAATAGATCCAATTAATAATTTGTAACAATATAAGACTAAATAGTCAAGCTATTATATTTGTTAATCACGGTTATAGCCGCGTCTAAATATCATATTCTTTGAATTGAAAAATGACACCTGGACACGGGAATCAAACCCGGGTTCTTTGACTTAGTACGCCAATGCTCTAACCACTGCTCTCCACTCATGTTTTAAGGCATAGTCTGTGATGGACACGCGTAAATCGCCACATCTTGGGACTCGGTAAAGCTTTATGTTGCCAATAGTACAAAGGCAACTGTATGAATGAGCATATCATGGTACGAAATGGAACTAAGGATTAAGAAGATTATATTTAGGAAGTGTACCCCCATTTGCGCGAAGGGAAAGAGGAATACGATATTGGGAAAACTGCCCTTAGTACAGCCGACCGAAATTCAAACCTTGATTTCCCACTCATCGGAAGCTACCACGAGAGTAGTGCCTTAGACCATGAGGCCACCGAAGCGGGTCTTTTTTAGTTTTAGATACGGTTCTTATTAAAATTGGGCTGTAGTAACTTTTCTAGCTCTCAGATAAGGTTCTTCCTATGAACATTGGACTGTAGTAACTGTTCTAGCTGTCACATAAGGTTCTTCCTATGAACATTGGACTGTAATCTAGCTGTCAGATAAGGTTCTTCCTATGAACATTGGACTGTAGTAACTGTTCTAGCTGTCAGATAAGGTTCTTCCTATGAACAATAGACTGTAGTGACTTTTCTAGCTGTCAGATAAGGTTCTTCCTATGAACATTAGACTGTAGTAACTGTTCTAGCTGTCAGATAAGGTTCTTCCTATGAACATTGGACTGTAGTAACTTTTCTAGCTGTCAGATAAGGTTCTTCCTATGAACATTGGACTGTAGTAACTTTTCTAGCTGTCAGATAAGGTTCTTCCTATGAACATTGGACTGTAGTAACTGTTCTAGCTATCAGATAAGGTTCTTCCTATGAACAATGGACTGTAGTGACTTTTCTAGCTGTCAGATAAGGTTCTTCCTATGTACATTGGACTGTAGTAACTTTTTTAGCTGTCAGATAAGGTCCTTACTATGAACATTGGACTGTAGCTGCTGTTAGCCCAAATTCGACCGCAGTCCTGACCTAAGACGTACTCCAATAAACACATCCTTGCAGTTTGCCTGTCACTGATAACACCCAGGAATGTGAACTGATGTTTTTCTTGGAAAGTAAAAGGTCAACTGTTTGAAACTTAGAAGCGAGCTATTTATGTTGTGTTTGGTTTTTAGCCCGGGGCCCTCTAGGGGTGAGCAAAAGTCGCCTGCTGAACAGGGCCCCTCGATTTGTTTAGGGTGACGAAGGAAAAAACAAGTTAAGGTGGGAAATTTTTTTATTGCGCGCTCCCTAGTATAGAAGGCTCCCTGTATAAGCGGTCCACCCCATCATTTATATCATCAGAGTTAAAAAACACAACAATGTGGTTTGATTTATTGAACGAGTGAAGCGAGTTCTTCGTGTTAACTCCACCGATTTGTACTTATCTGTGGTGGATATGTCTCACGATAACTTTTGAAAGCGTCAACCGATTTAATTCAAACTTTGCAAAGCTGCTATTCGCACCTTTTATGCAGTTCAAGTTCGACGAGAAAAAAAATTGAACTAAAGGTTGGGGAGAAATCAACCCTTATACGAATATTTAAAAAAACCCACCGCTTCTAATACAAATTATTACATGTATTTATCCTCTTAGGACAGCGGTTTTCAAATTTTTTTTAGACTCTTGGTCATGACTAAAAGTTTAATGTACCCCCAAGATAACAGATTTACAAATGACACGATTTAAAAAATATGACCACTTGGTAAATTATTTATCTATAATAAAATCTAGTTGGAAAAAATATCCGTAATCAAAATATTTCATACGTGACAAAGCTATTTAAAGAAAATCCTACTGTTATAGCCTTAACATTATCTCTTATTGAGAATCGTTATTATCAGTTTAAAAAAAACATAATTTTACTTTAAATAGTTTTATACATTTTCTTCACAAATTCGTTCAAATAAATTTTTTTAATTTTAATTCTGGAGCTGATTTATTATGAATCTCAAAGTTTTTAAGTAAGAGGGGTGGGGCTGCATGGCTTGGCACAATTTTTGATGTCTGGTTGTCCAGTTGAAACTTTCAAGCGGAGGTCCGGCTCCAGTTGCGGTACCTATTGTTTTAGTTACGCCACGGATGAAAAACCACTATTAACAGAAATATATTGTTGAGAAAGGCATCATAAACTGCTAATGTAGAAGGTATCAGGTAAAGGGATGAAAATTCTCAAAAATCGGGTCTCCAGCCGAGAGCAAATACTGGAAAAAGAGGGGTGGAAATAACCAGATAAAGGTAATTGCCGACAATTATGGTTTTCCCTAAGTCCCCAGTTATTTTGCCAATTTTCCCTAGATGGCTGCTCGCGTACCCCAGTTTGAGAACCGATGTCTTAGGGTATTTCCTGATACTTTGTACAGCTGAAAATTGGTAAATAGTTGCGAACTACTGTGATAACATAAAACTAAAATATAAAAATAAATTTAAGTTAATTTTTGGAGGGTTGTGGGGATCGTTTCAAGTAGCTGAAGGTCTCGCAAACAAAGTTTGCTCATGACCCCTCAGCGTTGCCAAAGACCATGTAATTGTAGATATATTAGTACCAGAAAGTCGCTAGATTGTCGCTAAACGATTTTTTTTAATTAAAAGTCGTCAGATTTGTCGTCAAACCAACGGAACGATGTCATTGTGATTTGTGAATGACAGATAGATAGCTTAGAGCTCTTCTGTAGACCAAACTAATGCGTTCTTGCAGTACGGTAGTTCAAAAATCAAAACTCTACAGGATTAAAATTTAAAATAACGTATATGCAGTTGACATACAATTAAGGAAAGTCGCCAGATTAGTCGCTAGGCGCTAAAAATTAATATTAGTAGTTTCAGACCTTTAAAAGTAAATTTAGGTCTAGCGACAAAGTCGCTAAATGGGTAACACTGGGGCCCTGCGTCTTTTAAGGGCTGTCACCCCCGGTTTGGTCACGTTGTTATCAAACGTATGACCATAACCATAGTCAAATTTTCTCTTGTAGCCTTGATTTATTATTTATTTGTAATTAACTATGTTAATTTGGCAAACTATTTAAATACATAAATATTTCAAGATCATTGTCATAAATTACACATATTACAAAAGTGTTATAAAATGTAGGTCCTTTGTATAAGTCAACATAACACCTTACTGTCTTTTTGTAGCAGGACTCGCTTTGCCCTTTGGGGGCTCCGCCCCCAGACCTCCAGTGGATTTTCTTTGCAAGGGGATGTAAAATAATGTAATTCCAGCGTTGGTTTGAACGTAACAACTTAAAGTTACCGGTATTGTATTGTATATACCGCACCGACTTTAAAGTTGCCCCGCCATTTTGAATTTTTTTCGGGGGTTAAAAATTAAATTTTTTCTTTTTAACTTTTTGGAATTTTTCCGTCTGTTACAGGCTAGGAGCTATAAGTTTGCCAAATTTCGAGTTTCTAGCTCATCTGCAAGTGGGTAAACATGAATGTCAGTGAGTGAGTGAGTCAGCCATGTGGCTTTATAGTAATATAACATGTTGAGCTCGACTACCGAGGACGGGGAGATAGGTTCGAATATCGCTCGGGTGAACTGGGGGTGGTTTTTCCCTAAATGGTTTTCCACTCTCCCTCCACACAAATGCGGGTTTACTGCCTCTAAATTCAACCTTCCGAATTCCCAATCCATTAGCGTAATTAGTGATTGAGCGTATAACCCGAACGGATAGTAAAACGTGATGCTAAATAAATAAATATAGCAGGATAGATCTGGCAACTACGCGCTCTGTAATTCCTGCACTGAAATCAAAGTGTGGAACGCACTATACATTAGTGTTTAGTTCAAAAACCATTGTTTCGGAAGATTGTAACTTCAGAGTGACATTATTATATTAAAAAATCAAATAATACTTCTTTTATTTCATATCTTTAATTTAACTTAGTGTTAATTACATAATGGTAGAAAGTTTTGAACTTCTTTGCTGTTTTTTAAAACATTCTTTGAAATAAAAAGGAAAGTACAATTATTTACATACAAAACTAAATAACATCTTTAGTTTAGTTGTTAAATATTTTCATTTCAAACAAAATTGCTATTATTTTCTCCATTTCACATTCTATTTAAATTCTTGGGAAACATAAAATATGATTTTTTTAGACAAAATAACATAATTCTTTATTTCAAGGTATTTTGGAATTTTTCTTCATATTTTTGAAGTTCAACATTTTGTATTTTTTTTCCCTTTTACATTTTTATCTCACTAAAACATTTGGTAACTTTTTTTCAAAAGGTTTGACCAACTTAATAAGCTGTGTTTTTCTTCTAGCTTCTCACGTCAAACTTTTCATTTATTTATATTTGTGCGTTTAGCCAAACAAATTTATAGATATAATATATTTTTAGCCTTTTTTCATAATTTTATTTGTATGCGAATAGGGTAAGTTAAATAAAGTCAATCTAACAATATTTAATTATTAATTTTTGAAGTTCAGACAAAGAAAAATACATTTCAGATCAAAATGGGTAAAAAACCAAAACAAGCCTACGCCTTTTTTTTAACTTTTTCAAATTCAGTTTTGAAATTTTTGAATGGACTCAGTATTTTTAATTTACAAATTCTGAAAATAAATTAAAATTTTCGAGACTTAATTTTTAAGATATTTATTTATAAATTGGTTTCATATATGAAAATGGTGCAGTTCAATCCTCAACATAAACCGCATTTATATTCTTAGGTCAATTTTAGGAGCGAGCGAAGCTTTGAAAAAAATAAATATTTCGGATCATTGAATCCAAGCAGAAAGGGATGAATTCGTGTAGCGTTAATAATTTATTCAACCATCGTGCTTTAAAACTTGATATTCGTTCCTTTTTTAAATGTTTGAAAAATGTTCCATCTCTAGGTTGTGATATGGCAACACTGTCCATGGAAGATCACCGCGATGCGCGCGCAACTTTGGTTGTCGAGCAGGCAGACAGTAGTAGTGTGACATCTGGCAGCCACATTGCCGACTACCCCCGCCATGCATCATGGGAAAAATATTGAAAGTTCTTTTTTTTCCCTTTCCTCTTTGAGCCTAGAAAACAAATCGCTCTCTTCCCTTCATCTCACGTTTTACAAGACACCCCCCTCGCTTGTCAAGCTTCGAGTCACTACTAAGAGCGCACGTGTTCTGTCAGAAGTCCTGGGTTCTTTTCTTTATGGAGGGTTGCATTGGGATTTGATTGTATTGTAAAATTATTTACAGCTAGACTTCAAAACAAAATATGTTTTCTCTATGGCGGGTTACTTTAAGATTTGATTGTGTCCTAAAATTATTTACAGCTTGACTTCAAAACAAAATCTCTATGGCGAGCTAAATTAAGATTTGATTGCATTCTAAAATTATTTACAGACTTTCAACAAATGTTTTCTCTTTGGCGGGTTACATTAAGATTTGATTGATTTTAAAAATAATTTACGGCTTTACTTTCAACAAATGTTTTCTCTTTGGCGGGTTACATTAAGATTTGATTGACTTTAAAAATAACTTTCAGCTTTACTCCCAACAAATGTTTTCTCTTTGGCGGGTTACATTAAGATTTGATTGACTTTAAAAATAACTTTCAGCTTTACTCCCAACAAATGTTTTCTCTTTGGCGGGTTACATTAAGATTTGATTGTATTCTAAAATTATTTACAGTTTTACTTCCAACAAAGGTTTTCTCTTTGGTGAGTGGCGTTGTTTTGATTGTAGTATTCTAAAATAATATTTACAGCTTAACTCTCAACAAAGCCTGTCACGTTTATTTGGGCCATAATATGTTTTGGGTCTCATGTTAACCATTTTAAGAAAATATAGACATGCATTTTACCGCCCCCCCCTTTTTCTTTCATTTTTTTAAACAAAGAGGCTAGGTCAGGGATTCAAGTATGCGAATAAGCGAATTTTTTGTGGGTCGCCAACAGTTTTTGAAATAAGATTTTTTTTAAAAAATATTTTAAAATAAAAAATCAGGATAAAGGAGACGTAAAATAAATGGAAAAAATTATAAATTTAATATCCCCCTTTCCTGGGCTAGGGTGTAAACTGTCTTGTCACGTTTGATAGATATTATCAATATTTACCTATAAAATCACAATAATAAAGTAAAACTATTATATTATTGTTGACTGTAAAACAATATTTTTGTTGAAAGATCTTTTCTCTGGAAATTGGACTGTACCAAAGTTTACTCTTAAAATATTATTCTCAGCAAAAGATGAGTAATGTGTTCAAACCTATTTGTAAAAGTTTTCAGGCGCGTAGTCCCGCTTTGTTCTATAGTTTCTTTTTGTTGAACTTTTTCTTATTTAGTTAGAATGTATAACTTAGCTGAGTTTTGTTCTGTCTCCCCCCCCCCCC
>CABFWO010004669.1:21386-60443 GCA_902155825.1 Timema genevievae
TACAGGGTGTCTACCATCCGGGAAAATCAGGGAAAACGGGAAATAGCCGGGAATTTGAAGTGATCGCGAAAAAACGGAAATAAGCCGGGAATTTGGTAAATTACAATAAAAATCTGGGAAAATGAGGTTTTACTCAAAATATGAAATATAATAATCATTTAAAGAGTAAATAATAATGTTATTCAAACTGTAGTTTTTTTTGTAGCTGTGTAATAAATTTTATAATTCCTACTAAACAATGTTAATATAAATTTAAAAAATAAGTTTATTTAAATTTTAAAACTTATTATTATTCATAAAAAAAGATTAATAGAAAAATGAGGGGGGAGGTGGGGGAATTAGAAGGATGTGACATACTTTTTAGTCGGGAATTTTAGGAACTGATCGGGGGAAATCAGGGAAAAAGTCGGGAATTTCATTGGTCAAGTTGAGTAGACACCATGTATTTTATATATATATATATATATATATATATATATATCAAATACATCTCCAGTAGAACGCAGAGTTTAATTTTCTTCACACGCTGGTATCAACAATTCTTGAATATCTTCTATCTGTCAAGGGTGTCCTGAAATTAATCGACAACTTTTTTTTAAATTAATTTTAAAAGTTTTTCATCTAATGCCGCTACGCTCATGACATATTAAATTTTCTTCTTCAACGCCAGGTCCAGTTCTAGTCTGTAACATCCTCTTCTTGTTGATAGCAGCCTTGGTCACTGTTATATTTTGACTCTAATTACTACATGTAGAAAACATATGTTGAATGTATTTAATAAAGCAATATTTGTTTTATGGTTGCCAAAAATAAGTTAAGCATGGTGGCTACAGACAGGGAAAACCTGGAAAAGTCAGGGAATTTTTGGATGACAGGAAAAACAGGGAAATGTCAGGGAATTTAACTAAAAATAAGGAAAAGTCAGGGAATTAAAAAAATGTCTAAAATATCCCATTAATTTCGCAACTAAACACTAAAACAAATGTTAATAATACATGAATAAAATAACATTTTAATTTTAAAATAAGTGAATACAATTATTTTTTAAATACGTGATCAATAATAAATAAAACAAGTCATCATCCACCATTAAAACTGGAAAAAGTAGTCAGGGAAAATTGGAAAATGTTGCCTGGAAAACCTGGAAAAGTCAGGGAATTTTGTAAAATATGTTTTGTAGCCACCCTAAAAAATTTTTTAAAAATAAAAGTACTTAGCTTAACTTTAGCGTTCCCTTTAATTCCATCCTAAAGTTGTCACCTTTCCCTATAGTTATGGACAGTTTGTTATAGTTGTAATGTTTTTTATCATCATGTCTTTCTATTCATCTTCTATAAAAATGTAAGACGAGATCTTTGAGAGTTCTTAAAAATAAATAAGATCTTTGGTTGAAAAAACTTATTCTTTTGTCACAGACACGTACAATCCAAATTTAATTTTTCCTGGAAAGGAACTTGTACTATTAAGTGCTATGTTATATGTATGGAACATATCTAACAATAGTGGCAGCCGCAGATCACACGACTTGTCGTATGAATGCATGAAAGTGGATCTGGTACATGTAGACCAGCTACCTGGAAAACATGTTAGTGCCAAAAAAAAAAAGTTCGGGAATTTGATCAAATTTGTGGAATTTTTACGTATTCACTACAAAAAAAGACCAATTTTTAAAAAATTTTCATGGTCAACATAATATTTTTCTTTCACTTAATGCTCACCGCGGATCAATTTTAACATATTTGTCCCTATTGGTAATACTAATCTTAATTCTCAAGGTCAACATGTTATTTGCGCGTCGTCTTTCCACCCTTATACTGCGCGTCTTTAGACAAAGTTATGCGCATGCGCGAGTATTTTATTACGTTATAGGAAGAATAAGTCAACCTTGGTGGTCTTGGGGTTAAAGTCTTCGCCTCGGGACTCGGATGTCCGTGGGCTCAAACCCAGCCGAGGTTGACGGATTTTTCTTGAGCGATAAACATCCGTTGCACAACTTCCTTCGGATGGGAAAGTAAAGCCGTTAGTCCCATGTCGATTGTGGCTTGTAAAAGAACCCTGAAAGGTATGTTAAAATACCTTTCCTGGCAAAATTGGTAGGCCCTTTCACTCTTGCACGTAGAAATTAAGTGTGGAAGGTAACGGAGACCCAACACCGTATTCCCCTAGTGCATATGGTATCTACAAGATGGTGCGGGAAACACTAACCAGCCAAGTAAATGCCCTGCTCCGGATGCGTATAAATTACATCGAGCTTAACCCTCGGGTTGTTGACTAAAGAAGAATAAAGAATAAACTAAACTATAATGTTTCCCACAACTTTAAACTGTACTGATTTAAAGCGATCTTTTAATGTCTCATTATGATTTTACTGAAATCTAATTAAGATCGTACTACTTGATAGTCCACCGCTTTAGGCTTAAATCTTTTAACCCCCTTCAAATAATGACACACTATCAGAATGTGTATGTGTCTAAAAATATGATTACATAAAGTTGAGATCTTAATATATGAATGTTTGTAATATACTAAATATGTATATGATTTAGTGGCTGTAAAAACACATTGGCTCTGGAATACCTGGAAAAGTCGGGAATTTTAAAATAAAGCTTGCCTGAATACCTTTTAATAACTTTTTTCTAGCAGCGATATGTCCATCTGTTAGAAAATTGGGTTAGGTCTAATCAGTCTATTGAGTATAGGAGAGAAGAATTAAAATAAGAGCATAACAATATTCGCTGCTCTGCTGTTTATTCTTTACAACTGTAATAAATCATGGTGGCTACAGACAGGGAAAACCTGGAGAAGTCAGGGAATTTTTGGATGACAGGGAAAACAGGGAAATGTCAGGGAATTTAACTAAAAATAAGGAAAAGTTAGGGAATTAAAAAATATGTATAAAATATCCCATTAATTTAGCAACTAAACACTAAAATAAAAAGTTAATAATACCTAAATAAAATAACATTTTAATTTTTAAAATAACTGATAAAACTGTTTATGTTTAGTAGATACAAACTTTTTTAATATGTGATCAATAAATAAATTAAACAAGTCATCATCCACCATTAAAACTGGAAAAAGTAGTCAGGGAAAATTGAAAAATGTTGCCTAGAAAACCTGGAAAAGTCAGGTAATTTTGTAAAATATGTTTTGCAGCCACCCTGAATAATGTATAAATCATTGAAACCATTTTGGTTTTAGATTTTACAATACCTATATCATGGAGACCTGTCATAAGGTCTTCTCCCAGGAGATAAAAAAACAAATAAAAAAGGATCGCAGCTTTGCTTATTGATTAAAATAAAAATGAAAAATGTTTTGCAGCGAACGGCTCCCGTAATATTTCGTAGGCAATTTGCTCACCATCCAGGTGGTTCGGGGCTCAGTAAATAAAAGGGAGTGCCTGTACTGTATTTTTTTTAAACGTACAAGTAGTAGGTCTATGTTCTTTGCACCAAAAACCGGGTCCAGACAAGAGAATGTTGAACAGCACGCGGTTCTGTTCCTGACCGGGCCTTATCGTCTTGGATTTATGTGCGTAAAGCCCGCCGCGCCGGTGCGGGTTTGTCGTTAGATCGCTTGCTGAGTTTCGCTGATCGTTGTGCGTGCAGCGCTGATGGGTGTGAAGCAGTGAGTGCTGTTATATCTCCATTCACGGTAGGAATTACTCTCCGAAAGGTCTTTTTTCCTACCAATATCCTACTATATAATAGCTTTCTGGTAGGGAAAAAGGCCTTTCAGAAGACAAGTCCTACGCTGAACAGACTTTAGGTTGGCTTCAGACGAGGCTCGCCCTCTCTAGGCCATGCGGCTAGTTTACGAGAGAGAGAGAGAGAGAGAGAGAGAACGTGGATTGTCAACAAACATGGATGGTGATGATGACTTCTTGGACGACGATACTCTGTGGGCAATTTGTATTCGTCGGAAGACAATGGTGGCGATATTTTCAATAATTGATGCACCGAAGAGGTGCAGAGTAGGAGACCACCTCTATCACTGAATGCACGTAAACAACTGCGATCGTCGTGCCTGGTCACGTGACTGAAGGTTGCTCTCTGATTGGATCACCTACCGAATCATCAGGGAAACCAAGCACGGAGGAAAATAGTACGGGACCTACCTTCAAGGGAAACCAGAAGGCTATCCAGTAGCTGAGCCATCATTGAAGTCATTTTCCAGCAGCATGTCCTGCTCAACACCTAGCAACGAATCCTACACCGTGTGCTGTGGGCTTAAGTTGTATCTCGGCGATAGATCTAAATATTCAAACACAGGATGTGGCAGAAACAGTTATACGATCCAATTGCTGCTACGAGGGCTACCTATAGCCCTCACGGCGTCCCCTCTGACGGTTTACCTTTTAAAGAAATCGGCCGAGGTCACTTTCACTTTAAAAAAATTGCTTCTTGGTTCGGGTAGATCTCTTTACAATTTGTCCTGCTCTTTGCTGTTAGTTCTTAAGGATCGTAAATACTAAACAACCCAATATGTATTGTAATATTATTTTAGAAATTGAGTACAAGTGACTCTTAGGTACGTCCTTCACTAGAATTCATAGATCCTGCTAAATTTAACATAAAATATATGTTATATTTCCAAGAACATATTCGTTGTCCTATTTGCTGTAAACACAAGTGTCCAGACCTGAACAAAACATGTTCTCATATATGGTAGCTCCATCATTATTTCCATCCAACTCAATTGTGCTTCGATATCGGTGGTGCTTAGAGTAGGCCTACGCGCGTAAGCAATAAAAGATGACAATCCCGTCGATGGTGGATGACAAGAGTATACCAAAGTAGAAATGTATACAGCGGGTCGAACTTGTTGGCACTCCCTTGTCTTCACAGGAGCTGATTGTTTGCGCTCGTGCCGGTAGCGCCCTTAAAAAAAATGGGTGTTTGCGCCCGCCTTAAATAAACCGTAAGTCTGGATGAAGGAATGTTAGCAATTGAAAGTCATTAAAAGGCTGTACATGACTTTGTTTTTATCGGTCCTGCTTTAGAACTACTGGTATGAAGGAATGTTGGTTAGGTTAGATGAGGTTAGGTATTGATCTTATATCTATTTTCTACCGGGGGGATGGGGTGGGTGGATAGAACAAAAATTAAAGTTTTTTTTAAAAAAAGAAATAGCATAAATAAATTTTGTAAACACACACACATTTATTTTCCTTAGAACAATAAGAAGGATTTGAATATTAAGTGGGTGCAAACAGCACGTAGCCGTCTTTAACGGCCCCAATCTTCTTCCGCGTATCCTATTTATTTTATTGTAATTATCTGGGTCCTTAGGATTCTAGACTACTTTGGGTGGCTTTTCATAAGATTGGCCAAATGAAAACGATATAATAACAAGAGGTTTCCCAATAGTAACCATACAGTTCATTCAGAGATGATATTTGAAGATTGTCCACATGAAAACAAGAGAATGACAAGCTGTTTCCCAATAGTAACCATACAGTTCTCTCAGAGATGATATTTGAAGATTGACCACATGAAAACAAGAGAATGACAAGCTGTTTCCCAATAGTAACCATACAGTTCTCTCAGAGATGATATTTGAATATTGACCACATGAAAACAAGAGAATGACAAGCTTTTTCCCAATAGTAACCATATTGTTCCCTCATGATATCCATTGTACTCTCGTATTATTTCCCCACGAAGGCTCTAGTCGAAAGTTCTGCCCGGATTTTTTTGTTGGCACCACAATGTCGAACTTGTATAAATCACGCAGACAGGTTTCCACAAAATGTCTGCGTTGAACGTCGAGACTGGTGAACTCTTCAAGTTTCACTCCCTATCGTCGAGTGTGTGTTTGACAGGTTGCTTGATCCACGGAGAAACTTCCTGGTTTAGACTTCCTCTAGTCTTCTCCCCCGATGAAACCAACCACCTTCCCCGACCCTCCCTCTTCCATTAACAAATCCCGGCTTGGTTTAACAAAAGGGATTTATTATAAACAACCTTCGATGAAGGAAGGTTTTACTTTTACGCCCTCATATGACGGAAGTAATGTAAACAGTTAAGATTTTCTATATTATTATCCTATGTTATGACGTAACCAGCTTCATTGGCCGAACGTCCTAAGGCGTCACTATCGTTTTAGACTGGCCTACAGAAAACGGGGAGATAGGGGTTAAAATTTCCGGTCGGGTCTACTGAGGGTGATTTTTTTTTTCTAAATGTTTTTCCACCCCTCCCATTCCACGCAAATGCGAGTAGATTTCCTCTTAAATGCTTCCTTCCTCGTTTCTAGCTCGTTAGAACAATCATATGCGTATAACCCAGGGGCGAAGCGTGGTCTTTATGTTTTGGCGGGGTCAGATCAAAGTTTACAGGTATTCATTTTTTCCCCAATTTTTAGAAATCTCTAGAACTACAATATAATTTTACAAATCTACAGACAAAGAATAAAATAATACAGACTTTGAATTAAACTTACCAAATGGTGACATTACTTGGACAAACGTAGGGCGCGTCTGGCTCTTTAATGACAGTTCATGAGTACCACACTGTTTTAATCCTTTTATAAATCTGCCTAACATACAGTATGGCTTTTTTTTACACCTGTTCATTGCGTTTTTAGACTGAAATTTTGACCGTGGAACCTATCTATGATATATTAGTTACTGTTCCAATTTTATTTTCTTTATATCCACATGCATAAATTTAAATTCATTAGTCTGATGTCTTCCTAACAGTTTTAATTTCCAGTTTTTCTTACAGTTTTAATAAAGTATTTAAATAAAGAATCTACTTTCATTTTAAGTAATTGATTTCCCGCGTCATCTTACTTCTTGGGTCTTAACATATACTAAAACACATACATATACACTAAAAAAAAACAGGCTCTTCCCATTCGCTAGTATAAAGCTGGCACCGGATTGGCAGGAGGATTGACTTTGAGAGACATCTCACACTGAGTGTGGCTTCTCTGAGAGGGCCTGTCGGAGCTGGCCTGGCTCAGCTTCTATATTCAGTCACTAGAGCGCTGTTACTGTCCTCGCGTGATGTTTGGAACGAGTAATGAATAATCTTGATTGGAATACTGTATAACGAATTAAATAATTTACCGCGTGTAGAAAATGGTGTTCCACTTCATATTCATGTTTTTTCCCAAAATATTTTATAGAATTAAAAGAAAGAAAAGACAACTTTTTTATTTAAAAAAAATGGGGAAAATGTTGGTGGGCTGACCCCTGGTACAAATAGTAGGACTCAGATATATAAAAAAAAAGTAAGATAGTGTCATACTATTTATTTTTCATTGGTGTTTTCTTAGTTTATGTTTAGTCTTTCCTTGTCCCAAGTTTCTTCAGGTTATTCGTAATTTATACACAGGCTCATCTAAGGTCCTTTTTGTTTAAAAATTCACCATCATTCGCCTGAAGAAAGGTTGGGAAATTTTCTTTTTTCTTAGCTACGGCGTCTCATTACTAGTCCGGGCTGTACGCATGTGAACTAATTACGCTAATGTATTAGGGATAAGAATGATAGATTTTTATGGATAGTGTATCCGCATTTGCTTTTAGGGAAAGTAGGAAACTATTTAAGAAAAGAGGGTCCGGGGTTCAATCCTCGGTCCCGGCATAGATTTATCTGATTACCAAGCCCTTCCTTCACCTCTGACAAGACGTGTATTAATCACGACTTGTGAATGTGAGGAATGCCAGGCCTCCACCGTGGTTTGGATTCCACGTTAAACTGTAGGTCCTCCATTTCATCTCACAATCACCCTGCCGTTACACATTAGCTTAAGTGCGTATAACCCGAACGGGTAGTAAGACGCGGTGCTAATAATAATAATAATATTTAAGAAAAACCATCCTGCCGGTTTTCGAACCCTAATCGCCCCGTTATCAGGATGCCACTATTGGGAGTGACGCCTTAAGGGTATTACTACGTGGTGTAACAGCCTTCTGTCTATATCGGTCACCCAGGCAAAATCTTCTCCAAAGGACAAAGAGGGAGAGACGAGGTGACGATTGCATCACGTTACTCGGAACATTCTAGAAGCCAAGTCTTCGTAAACTACCCTGTTGGAAAACGTTGGGGACGGCACTCGATTAATATTCACCGAGCAGTCTAGACCTACGTTCGTCGAGATATTAACTTTTTTTTTTTAAAAATTGATCGCCGAATCAAGAGTCGGGACCGTAATTATTCCATGCAGGTCACCAGATTAGATCGATCTTGATCCAATCCTATTTTAATCCTCCCAGTTCCCCAAGGGTTCGGCCAGACTGGCGAGCGAGCGCGTGATTAGCAGATAGCTCTCGATAGTTGTTGACGAGGAGACTCCGAATCTTGGCTTAGTGAACTGAGGGGGGTTTTAACAAGTGATTTATTGTTGTGGTTTTCTCCTACTCTCTCCACGCTAATGGTGATTCTTATTGGTAAAGGCCTACTTTTATAATATTGAATTATTTTAAATCAGTTTTATACATACACACACACACACACATATATATATATATATATATATATATATATAAATATAGGTATGGTTTATGATCTTACCAATTAAATTAGGCCGTTAGTAGCAAGTGTGCCAAACCTATAGATATTAATAAAAATGTCAAAATGAGAAGTTTTACTAGCACTCAATAAACCAACATACAATAATATTGTCTAGCGCCTGTAAACTATATTGTACCGGTTCGAGCGCGCTCCAGTCTGGCCACCTCTCATTACAACCAATGTGTTCTATTTTATATTTTAGTCGCTCGCCCAGTCTGGCCGTCCCCTAACTCGCGTTCCCTACATTCCCACCTTAACAAACACACTGCACCACGCGTGTTCTAATATTGGCCAGCTGGGCTTGAAGTAAACACACGGGGGAGTTGTCAAACACGACCTCCCTAAGACAATAGCTGTGATTACACAGAAACTTGTCCTGGACAACCTTTGTAGAGGCCTCCAATTAGAGAAACTGTACACCATTGTTTGGAAACTACGTGGGAACACCATTGATAGAAAATGTTTACCTTACATATCGTCTCTCGTGACCCATTTTACTCATTAAGGAAATTATCAATCCATCGCAAGTATAGATAGAATACATACACAAACAAAATTAAAGTGGAAAATTTAGTTGGTTTGTTTTACACCGTGTCTACTATATATTCGGGCTATTCACATATTGACACTAATTATGTGAGAATTAATGAGGAAGGCACACTTTAAAAAATCAACAGTTGGAAACCTTATACACATTCTTGATCATCCCACTATAAACTATTTCATAAAAAACCTTAAAATTTCAGTTTCACCAACTTTCCAATAGTATGAAGTAAAATCAATCATTTTGAATACAAATAAGACTTGAATATGGTGAAAAATCATCGAAATATGTCGTCGTCATATAAGAAAAACTAAAACGTATATAAAATAAGGAAAAGGGAATAAAAATAATAAACAAGAAGATATAACCTTACTATCAGTTATATAGTATGTGTTTGTCTTATTTTTATGGTTTATTTTAAGCAAGATTTAAAGTTCAAAACTTTATTTTAAAACTAAAATTTAGACGTAGTAATATATCCGAAATTGTTTTATCTACGTGTAATATATTTTTTTTTACAGACATTAATCCAGTATATCTTCATTTTCGGTAGCAGATACTAGATTCACTGATGGTCATGTCGCTGGAGGTGTCAGGCTCATCCAGTATAGTTTACCAATCTATGCGTTGTGAAGTTTATTCTGAAATAGTTTCCCACTAATTCTGTTTTCATATTTCAATATATGAACCTTAATTTGTTAATAATCCGAGAAGAAACCTACTTATTGCTAAGAGAGTTCAATAAATGCTATCTTAAGTTCAACTTTAGTGTCCATGTGTCAAAATTCAAATTTAAACATTTTAATTAGAGTTGGTTGATAGCCTTAATCCATGGTTGTATGTGAGTGTGGTAAGTAAAAAAGAAATATATAATAATGCAACAACCAAAATACATTATTACAATATTAATTTTGCCGCTTTAATTTGAGACATTTCTTCATTTTTCAAGCATGTGCTTTTGTAAAAAAAAAAATATTATTATCTTAATATTGCTTTTGGATGTCTATGTGTCATTAATGTCTTTATCATCTTAATAGTCTTCTAAAGTCATATAACTAATACGAATATAATAGTTCACGAATCACATTCCTTGTAATCTTCTTTAAGAAAGAGAGTGATATATTTTTATTTATCAAATATATTAGTGGAATTTTATCACCGAGACCCCCACTATCCTTTTCCCATTTATATGTTTTTGATAGATGAGGAATCAGCTATCTTCCACTATCCCCCTTCTCAACCAACCCTCATAGTCAGAACCAATCGGACAAACACAGCCCCTTTCAGTTACTTTTCGCTATCGAAGGCTGGTAACACTGAAGTTTCCTAGACCTTCCGGTCTTTTCCCCAACTCCTCCCCCCAAACCCCTTTCCTTTTTCCCGTCATTCCCCTTCCGGCTTGGTGAGTTATTGCCTGCCACTGAGGTCAAACTATCTAGGACCGTGTGTCACATCATGTCCGGACTTTGCCTACCCCCACCCCTCCCGTCCAAGAGCCAATCCCCCCCCCACTTTACACTCTTCTTACATCCTCCAAACTAACTTTAATTAAACTCGAGCCCACACTCTTAGCGTCTCCACCTCCCAAACGAGCATTAAAAAGTCAAAAGACTTTTGTTTCTCATATCAGATATCTTCCCAAGTATAATTGTAGCTTACTTTTGGAACTTTAGGTCTGTAGTTAATTTTTATTAGAAACGTTTATATAAAGTTTGTAATGATACAAAGTAATTATTTCGTACTCATAAAATAAGTCCCGAAAGGAATGGATGACGTATTTTTTAAATGTGTTCCTTTTCTAAGAGACAGTTTCAAACTATTTATGAATAAACAACTATCTAATGTTAGTAGACACAATATAAATTATTTTAACCAAACCTAAATTTTACATACTGGCAACATCGAGGGGCACGCAGACTAAACGTCTAGTTCATCTAGTCTGATTTGCAAGTAATGGAGAGGTCAAGGTTAGATAGAAACTTGGGCGGATGTACTTGTTCTATTTGTATCCAACCGGTTTCTCGATTTCACTCCACGCAAATGCAAGTACATTTAATTTATTTTTTATTTCGTATCCCCTACCCCAATAGTGTAGATATGAACTTAGACTGGATGGGTATTAAAGCACTGTGGGCAAAATAATAACGATAAAATACTCTTGATTATAGCTGTGCATTTGATAGAAAAGTAATTTATGTCTTCATACATGAAAAGTTAGATGCCAAGCAAACTCTTATGATACATTTATTTGAAAAAAAATAAAATTAGCAAATGTCATTTATTTAGTCTACGGTGGTAATTTCAATGCGTTTTTTTGGAACAAAGAATCATAAAATTGTTGAGATTTCAAATCCATGCGGTAAAATAGATTCGTTCAGAATTTTGCAAGCCACATATAAAAATTACATCCATTATATCCTAGAACATTAAATATTACGTTTGTTAATCTGAATTTTTCTCACCGTTAACGTTTTATGTTAATTACACACATCAGTGGGCATTAGAACTTGATCACGCTCTTCTATACTAGTTTGCGGGTGAAGGGCAGGTCGAGGTTAGAATCACATCCGAGTGTATTAAGGGGAATCGTTCAAGCTATAAATTGGTCCGGGCCGGATTTAATTCCAAATGAGTTAATATAGTAAAATGCCATCCTCCAAGAAACACCTTCCCCTCCTAAGACACTTAAATATATTTGCTTTTTCTTTCAAGAACTCACTTGGTAGGAAGTATTTCCAGGGCTAGGACCTATGTTTCTCGTCCACTCAAAAACTGCCGTACGATAACACAAAAAAATAGGTTATTGAGTCCTTTTAATACAAAATATAAGAAAAAAATTATTATCTTTAGTGAGTCAGAAAACGCCGGACGCAAGGTGGGGTTCAGAAAAGAGAGAGAAATGAATCATTCAAAAGGGTACTCTAGCACATTCCCCCTTGACAATACAGGTCAGATCCGCAATTTGTGCTTGAAGAAAATAAACAAATAGTGTTTAAATGAAGACTAATTTTAAAATAAAACAAAATTTAAGATATTAATTCTTATTACGAAAGAAAACATTAACGTCAACATTGAAATAATATTATACCGGAGTACTGATATCACCTATATAGGCATTAGTATCTACTATCTAATAGCACTTTTAAAAGGTAATGCCTTGCTACTGCCGGGATTCAAACCCTGACATCTTCCTCACTAATAATAAAGTATTGCACACCTTGGTGGCGTAGTTAGCTAATGAGCTAGATTCGTGTTGAGCTAGATTGCCGAGGACGGGGAGATTGAGGCTCGAATTTCGGTCGGGTGAACTGGGGGTGGTTTTTCATAAATGTTTTTCCACTCTACCTCCACGCAAATGTGGGATCACTTCATCTAAATTAAAGCCTCGCAATTCATAAACCATTAGCGTAATTAGTACTTAAGCGTACAACCCGCACGTTTAGTAAGACGCGGTGCTAAATAAAAAAAAAGTTTCTTGCGAGTTTTAAATGACAACACCCGCAATGATAAAGAAGTCATTTAACTAAATTATTATGTTGACAAAATGAATGCCTTTTGTCCATTTAGAACATGAATTATCAACCGGTATGACGCAAGATTTTTTGAGGTGGGTGGGGATGGGGATTTATTAATTTTTAGCGATCTCACATTGTGGTTGGTTAGTGTGGTAGCTTAATTATTTGCAAAGCTATTTAACTCTATAAATGCATTTAAGTATTTCTTTCAGTGTTTTTTTATTTATATCCTTAAATTAACTCAGTAAGCGAGTGAGTAAAATGATTTTTTTTTAGTAATTACAAAATTAAAAACACTTATTACTTAATATGCTACTCTGGTATATTCTACTTTGGATAAAAAATAAACCGTGAAATACAAAATTCTTACAAGGGTGCCACTAGCCTAAAAAGGTTGAAAATCACTAATTTAGAGGCCACAAACATATTTAGTTTTTAAACCTCATCTTACTACTCTTTCAGGCTAGCCACATTTAATTTAATTATTGTGGTAGAAATGAGGTAGCTATTATGAGTGAAAATTTACCCGAATTTGCATAAAGGGTGAGTGTAAAACCATTTAGTAAAATCACCCACAGAACACCCATCCGGGATTCGAACCCAAGCTTTCCTGTCACCTTGCAACTGGATAAATCGAGCTTGACATTTATTTCCATTTACAAGTGCTTACCAATACGGGTAACTAGTATGCCATTCTAAGAATAATTTACTTAGTCAGTTTTCACTATTGTATATTTATATTCCACAGAAACATTCAATAAATTAACTTAACAAATAAATAAATTAATATGTTTTCATTTAAGAATTCATTTAGTAGGTCGAGTAAAGTACGGCTTATTAATATGAATTATATTATTATTTCTTATGTTAAGAGCTTCCAAAACGATAAGTTAAAAGGCCTATCATGGTGTCTTAAGCTGCGATCTAAGCACGTGTATACTATATATTTGTTTAGTTTCTTCGAGAACAAATTGCGGCTCTGACCTGTAGTGTCAAGAGTGAATGTGTTATACCCTTTTGAATGGTTCATTTCTCTCTATTTCCTAAACCTCACTTTGTGACCAGCTTATTCTGCCTCACAGAAGATAATATTTTTTTCTTGACCTGTTTATTAAAATTAATCAAGAACCCTTTTTTTTAATCGCGCTGCAGTTTTTGAGCAGACGAAAAAGATAGGTCTTAAATCTGGAAAGACTTTCTTGAAAGCCAAAGCAGATATATTTTAGTGTCTTAGGAGGTTAAGAGTTTCTTGGATGTGGTCGTTTTATCATATTTACTCATTTGTAGCTAAATTCAGCCTATGACCAATTTATAACGTGCATGATTGCCCTTAATGTTCAGATCATGAAAGTTATTCTTCGTGTTGTCCCCAGCGATGTACACCATTTGTTCATAAGAACAGAGTAGTATAACTCAAATTCAATTTTACGGGTTGCAAAATTTTCAACTAGTTTATTTTACGAATGGTTGAGAAGAGAGTTAGAAAGATAACGTTTTCTGTTCGTCTTCACTCATGTCAATTAGACGACAAAAACTTTCCCCGGAAAAGGGGAAATATTAAATCGAATAACTTATCACAAAGTATGATTGATAACATTTCCCGGCAGTCCTCATGCAAACACTTGAATCCGTTTTACAGCACATAATTATATTAAGACGTTGATAAATCTTTGGACTTTATGTGAAATATTTGTTAAAGTCAAATAAAGTGGTTTTCCCTTCTTCAGGAACTTATATGTATATTCTAAGGTAAATGTGGAATTTAGTTTAAAGTGGAAAGTATGTTTATTACATAGGGCTTGACATTTTCTATTGACTTTAATTGAAATACAATTTATTTCTGGCAATAATAATAGTAATGGAATAAATAATGTATACAAAGCATAGTTTCAACCTCATATTAAAAAAGCATTAGAAAGGTGAAGCTCTCACAAGTAATATATTATGTCATCTATTCAATTTCAAACATATATTTAATTATTTTAAAATTTTATATGTAAAAGAATCTATATCTTGCTAATATGACATTAAAGTTTAAATGTTCTTTTGAAAATAGCGTTGTTTCTATATAAAATGTGAGTTAACACTTTTTTATATATTTAGCTTAACCTAATTATGAAATTTTTGAACTATATAATAAGTTTCAGTACTCAATTTTTTATCATAAATCTATATAAAAAGTTAGTTATTTTATTTTTTTTAACTTTTTAAAGATAAATTATCTATGTGTAGACATAAATGATGTTAATCATTTTCTTCACATACAATTAAAGGCCAAGATCCGATTGGATGCCAAATTTTAGGAACAGTTGTTTTACACATATTTCTATTGATAAAAAATTGGTTTTGTGCAAAAACTAAAGGAAACCATTTGGGGTAAAAAAATACTTTGTACAATCAGCCGGGACTTGAACCTTGATATCCACGTAATGCGAGACAAACTATGGCAGATCAGCCTTACATTAGGTTTGTATGAATATTTTAATTAAAATCTAAGCCGGCACCTTGGTATAGTGGTCACTGTAGCTGGCTACGAGCTTAGATATCCCGGGTTCCATTCCCGGCTACTACTATGGGTATTATTTTCCCGAAGGGGTAACTATCCCAACGTTCACCAGGGTTTAGTTAATTAAACTTTGCTTAACTTTAAAATCACTATTGGCTCCACATCTATATAATCACTATCATCACTTCATCTCATTGCGGGAACGACACGTAGACAACCTGTACCCTGGATAAAGTTCTGTGCCACCAGGCTAAAAGTCTACACCCACAGGCGATCAAACTAGATAATATATCTCTCGGCCAAAAATGCCATACGCTTAAAGAAGTTTCCAATAAAAAATAAAAAAGTATATATTTCGTACACATTTCATAGTAATGATTGATTAAATAAGAACAACTATTTGGATGATACAGTTTTAAGTCTATCATAAAGAAATAATACTATGGATATCGAAATTTTGTTAATTGATTTGGGCTGACAGACCATTTTCTTCATCAAGATGCCTTATCAAAATGAGCTTTAATCAAACAATTAAGTAGAATGATGGGCTATCAAAACATTGCCCACTTAAATATACTCATTATGATATGTAAAAATACATATCTCAATCAAGGATGTTGACAGTCACTCGACGGGGCTAGTGAAACTTTTTCAGCATCTATGTCAATAGGTTTCAAAAAAATTATTTAACATCCCTATACAAACAAATTGTACTGTTGGTGTCATTCATTGTGATTATTTAATAAGAGTAATAATTAATTTGATATTAATTTTTATTTTATAGTTCTAGATTTTATTTTAAAGCTTTAAGTGAAAGTATCTCTCTGACAGATCGAGTGTGATTTGCGTAAAATATATCAAACACTTGTTTTGGCTACTGATTATCCCGAAACCAAAATGAGTGCTAGAAAATTGACTTTAAATATTCCCTTACATTTTCTATTACCCTACTAAAATATTTAATGCATAAATACTTTGCTTAGTCTAATAAATCTGATGTAAAACGTTTATTAAAATAAACTAATCAAATTGGGCAGATATTTTTCAATTGCATCGAAATCTTCTCTTCTATGTACAGGCGCAATCATAAAATGTCACAAATTGTCACAGAACCCTTTATAAAAAGAAAATACTCCCTATTCATTTACAAACCACAAAAGATTAAAGTACGAAGAAAGTAATCAAATGTTCACTGTTAATCTATATCCCGGCCAGACAGGGCCGGCCAAAGGGCGGGCTAGCAAGGTCACAATCCGGGCACCAAAGTTCTTTCAAAAATAGCTAATTTAAATATTATTTTAATAGCCTTTATTAACGTAGTTGTCTTTCGCAGGGCATACGGAAAATACATTAGTACATTACATTTAATTGAATTTTAAAGGGGTACAGAAGGTGAGCGATTGCGAACGCTATATATACAGTATATAGATATAAAATACGTGTGTTCATTCTAATATCATCGTTCTCTGTTGTTGTCATTCCTGTGGTTCACGTAAAATTCATATAAGGCGCTTTTATACATGGAGGCGCACAAAGAGTACAAGTTTGATCATGCGCACTATGCACATTTTGCACATTAGCCCAGCCGGCATTCTCTGCCGACAGTGTGCTCATCACAGAATAGGGAGTATAGAAACGCCACTCTAATGTTGGCAAGCAGAACCATATCGCTAGCGCTCGCGGCGCTAGTACCGCGAACTAAACTATTCGAAGTGGGACTTTACACTTGGAACAAAACACATTTTCTATAGCGGAATATTAATTAATCAATTCTTTTGTCAAATTTAATCAAATCTAACTAAATCCATTATTTTATAAATAAACAACGTTATAAAATGTAAAATCTAGAAAATTTAGCTAAACTAATTCTTTAAAATAAACGACAAATTGCTAACAAAATAGTAATGATGAATTTTACATATACTTCAGAATATCTTTTCTATTAACTTCATGTCCACATCCTCTGTGACGTCATTGCAAGCTGCTCCTAGCGATAGTGCCTTAAACTAGTTTACAGGAACAACTAGTCCTATAAGAGTGCCCACCCCATGGTGCTCATGTTGATGCTTATTCATTGTTGTTTATTGTTGTCAAATTTCCTTTTTCTATAAGGAAACTCACAGTTTTTAGTTGAATTTTTACCAGATTCTTCACCTGTTTATATAAATATATTACGTTGAAGTCAAGAACCATCATGTGATTCATTAGTTTTAACTTTAAGCTGAACAGTATATTTAAAAGTGAATATAAATTGAAAAATTGTCGTTTAAATAGAGCACATGCAAGTATAAATAATTACTTACTTATATGATCGTGCTAAAGATGACCTTTTCTCGCTAGTGTTGTATTTCTTCAATGTTCTTGTATTAAATGATTTTTTCGGATTGGCGTTTACCCCGAACGGACAGTAAGACGCGTTGCTAAAAATAAAATAAATAAATAAATGGTACGGAACTCCACACGAACTTTCTCGCACTATTGTTCAAAAATGGAGATATTTACTTAAAATTCTTAATATAATATACACTAGCGAAACCAAATAAAAATTGCGCTATACATACGTTAACCATTTTTTGGCTCACGGCTTTAAGTTCTATAATTTTGTTTTTAAAGAGTTAGCGTCTTCATTTGTATATTTGCACCAATGAAAAATATCGATATTGGGTCTCCAAGAGTCAATAATTTGTATTAAAATGTTGACTTTAGGCTAAAATTTTAGCATTTTATTAGGGAATGCACATCTTATAGTTATCGTATTGCTATTAAATTCCTCTTTAATCAATTTTGACCAATAAAATAGGTAATTTTTGACTATTGAGTCTAAAATGAGAGATATAGATCATTTCTCTATCAGAGGTGGATCCAGGAGGGGGGTGCGGAGCACGCGTCCCCCTTAGAGAAATTAAACCAATTAAATCAATGATAAAGTTACTACTAGTATTATTGTCACGTAATACTATCTCACTAAACAAAATTCACTTTTTAAATTGTATTGATAATATTATTAAACGATTAATATACGGTAACTATTATAAATAATTAAGACCAATTAAGTATTAAAATGTTGAAAAAAAGCATTAATGAAACAAACCAAATTTAATTTGCACATCTCTCACCTTGTTCCACAAACATTGTTTAAGTGTAAATTTATTGTATCATTTTTTTTACTATTTCAATTATTAATAATAAATAAAGATATTTTTTAAAAAAAATATTTTTAAATAACGTTCTTTAAACAAAATCTTTGAATAATACCACAAAAATTACGTGCTAGTATGGCTTAGTGGTAAAATTTCTATTTAAAGTGGGAAATAAATAGCTATAGTATATAGTGGAGTTGAAGTTCGATTGTTCGAAATATGAATAATTCCATATATTTTGTCTTATTGATTGAATAGCTAAAAAACTATTGATGTAATAATTGTTATAATGTTCAAGCTTATTTCTCTCTTAATAATCACTATTTGTCAATGTTCATATTATTTGCTTTTAATAAATTTCAATACTAATCGAGAATTTCGAGCTATACCCTTCATAGAGGTTTATTTTCAAGTTTAGCGTTATACTGAAAAATTATTTAAAGATTTACTATCAAATTATGAAGTATTTTTATGTTAAAAGTTTTTGAGATTCCCTCCCCCCCTCCCGACCCGATCACGATGGAGAACCCGCGTCCCTCCCCCCCTCACGAAAATCCTGGATTCAACCCTGTGCTCTACAAACATTTCCCCTAAGAGGTTAAAGGAAAAAATTACATCACCTTCTTGAGAGACTTACTTATTTGCTTACTCTGTGGCATTAGAAAATTATTGCGTTTAAACTTAAGTAGGATATCTTCATAACTAAAGCTCACAAAATTGTATTAATATATTTGCCAATATCTCAGAACCTATTGGTTTTATAAAAATATATTTCAAATACAAGTTTTTTATTTTTAATAGTACTACAATTTTACAGCGATAATTTATTTATTATCTCAAATAGTTGCGGAGATATAGACATTGTTGCTTCTGTAGCGTACCCTAAAATTCATTCTCATAGGAAAATTAATATAGCCATTTTGTTTATAATCTTAATCAACAACTAGATACCAAATTTAATCAAAATCCTTATAGCTGATTTTGAGAAAATGGAATTTTTCTCTTTTCAGCCTTTAGTAAACTGCTATTAATTTTAGGGTTAGACAGAAAAACAGAAAGACAGCATTACAATTACAAAAACCACCTTTTAGGATAGGGGGGGGCATTAAACGTCAACATCCATCAACATCTCGGGCTAGATATTTAGACGGTCCTAATATTTTACCTTAAAATGTTGGAAGAGTTAAAAAATATATATATATATTTACGTATAGCTTGAAAACTATTAGTTTTATAAAAATGTATTTCAAGTAAAAGATGTTTATTATAAATAGATCTATATTATATTTAATGATAAGTAATTTCATAACTCAAAGACTTACGGAGAATAAATTAAAAATGAGAATTTACGCATTAGACCGGTACTCTTAAATTCATTTTGACGAAAAATTTAAAGTAACCATTTGGTTTGTAATATGTATCAAAGCTTATAATGAAATTTAATCCAAATCATTAAGGCCGAATTTGATAAAAAAAATATATTGCTTCTTTCCGTCCTTAAGACTACTACCCTTTATTTTAGGGTTGGATATCTATTCCCAAAAATTCCTCGGGATAGCCCTATGAAAACCCTAGATGCCAAGTTTTAGCTCGATCGGTAAAATAGTTTAAGCTCTAGCCTGAAGTACAGACGGACAGACAGATGGACAGACAGACGGCACTGTGAAAACCACTTTCTCGATTCGAAGGATCATGAAACGTCGACATTCATTAAAATCTCGAGTTCAATTTTATTTTGACTACCACAATTCTTGCTCTACCTGTAAGAAGTAAAAATATTGATATTGGGTCCCCAAGCGTCAACACTTCGTATTAAAATGGCGACTTCTGGTTTAAAATTTTCAACATTTTATCAAGGGTTGCACATCTTATGGTTATTGCATTGCTATTAAATTCCTCATTTATAAATTTTGACCAATAAAATAGGTAAATATTGACTATTAGCATCTATAATGATATAGATAGATCATTGCTGTACAAACATTTCCCCTAAGAGGTTAAAAGAAAGAGAACATACAATTTTTGAGAGACTTACTTATTTCTTACTCTATGGCATTAGAGAATTATTGCGTTAAGATTTAAGTGGTATCTCTTTACAACTATACAAAATTGTATATATACGTATATTTATCAATATCTCAAATACTATTGATTTTATAAAATATATTTCAAACAAAAGTGTTTTATTTTTAATAGTATTACCTACTACAATATTGCAATGAAAAGTTAATTAGTATCTCAAATATTTGCGGAGATACGGAAATTTCCACTTTTGTAAAGTACCCTAGATTTATTTTCATGGGAAAATGGAAATAGCTACTCTATTTATAATTTTAATCAATGCATAGATACCAATTTTAATCAAAATCGTCAGGGCTGATTTTGAGAAAATCTATTTTTTTCTCTTTACGCTTTTTATTAAACTACTCTTAATCTTCGGGTTGAACAGACACACAGACAGACGGGATTGCAAAAACCACTTTTTAGGGTTCGTGGGTCATGAGACGAGAGCGTCCATCAACATTTCAGGTTAGATTTTTTTTACGTTCGCAATACTTTTCCTTTAGTGTTCGAAAAATTAATATATATATATTTGCGTATATCTTGAAAGTTATTGGCTTTATAAAAATATGTTTCAAATAAAAGATTTGTATTATAAATATATTTTCAATGATAAGTAATTACATATCTCAAATAGTTTCGGAGATATGACAAAAAATTAGAATTTACATATAGACCGGAACCCTTAAAGTAATTTTGCCGAAATATTGAGAGTAGTCATTTTGTTTGGAATATTTACAAATGTTTTGAAATGAAATTTAATCAAAATCGTTCGAGCCGATTGTGAGAAAAAANATTAAGGTTCTAGTCCGTAGTACAGACAGACGGAATTTTAAAAACCACTTTTTTGGATTAGGAGTTTCATGGAACGTCGATATTCATCAAAATCTCGAGTTCGATTTTGTTGACGTTCACAATACTTTACCTACATATAAAATAGTGATAAAATAAAACAATGTTACTGTTAATATAAGCTATGTTAGTTTAGTATGCACTAAATACTTACTTTGATTTTAAGAGCCTGTATTATACCTGTAACTTATCAAGCTTTTTCTTAATTATTTTTAAAGTTATTATTCCTAATTTCCGATTTCAGTGACCATATGATCTAAAGCGATATTATCTTAATAGACTAGACCGCCGATGATGGGTGTATCGGAAACCGAATCTTGGTCGGGTGTACTGAGAGTGATTTTTCTAAAATATAGTTCCACTCTTCCTCCACGCAAATTCTGGTACACTTCCTCTAGATATAACCTTCCTAATCCCTAAAACCACTAGCGTAATTAGTATATAAGCGTATAACCTGACCAGATAGTAAGGCATGATGTTAAAGATATATATATTCACGTGCTCCTGGACAAGATAAGTTAATTTTTACATGTGTTATCAATTTAGACACATAGGTCTGTACACAAAATATATTTTCATTCAGATTTCCCAAATACTGCGTATATGTATACTAAAGTAAATAATTATAATATTAAGTTTTATTACACTTCTAGAAATAGTGTTAAGTGACCTAATGGAACTTACACTATTTGAAAAGATTTAGAAAGCTTTCAAATTTGAAGTAGGCCTATGCCATTTCATACTAGCTAATGTTAGAAAAGTTAAATATGATCTACATATTTTATAATCATTTGGACGTTCATTGTAGGAATAGATTACACCAGTGGTGTAATCATAACGGATGGAAATAGGGGTTCTAAGCCCCACTTTCTTTTTTGTCAAGATAAACCATTATTGCCTCGGGGGTTTTTTTTTTTTTCATACTTTAGTGTATAGATGAAGTGTCTTGAAGCGTTATAATAATAAATACCCAAAAACATTAGCATCCATTTCATCAGTAAAATTTGTTCAAGTGTTAACAAATACAGCCCTAATTTCACTCTCCCAGTCAAGGTTTTTACGTATGCCCCTAGTCCATACTATTCATTTATGGAAATAAATTTGGATTCATCACTGACTAGTAGAAGTACCCGTTTATTTTAATTAGCAATCGACATTCCGGTTTTTATGCATTCTTTTCACTGAAATATTAAAATTCTCATTAACTTAATTATATAAATTAATCCGAGTATAAAAAAGCTACAATATTAAAGAACCAGCGAGGCTTTTCCAACTTAGTTGAATTAATTGACGCTACGTGGCAGCAGCATGCAACAGTATAACTAGATGGTCTCTGAGTTAAACTCTGGGAGGTAGCACTGTCCAGGGTCGGTGCGATATATCGATTATCAAATGGGTGAGTAAATCAGTGTTGCCAATTAAAATACATTTATTTCCCTCAGCTTACATGAATTATATATTAACTGTTAAAAATTCACTTATCTCTTTGTAAAAGACAAGTGTAATGTTGAAATATTTTAAATATTAAATTTGGAGGATAACAAACAATCCTATTTAATAGAGTATATAACAAAATCAACGCACAAGCCACTTCTCAACTGCCTACAGTGACAACTGGGACTACCACTATAAAAACTTAAACTGGATTTTTTTTAATTTTTATATATATAATAGAATACCTATTGTGTGGAAAAAATGTTTTAAAAAACAAACTTTTTTTTCAAGTCAACATTGATATGATTTTATTTTTTTATTATTATTATTCTCTACGTATGTATATTGTCTCGCAAATGTAACATTTACAAATCACACAACTTTAAATACAGCAGAATGCAATTTAATTTAGTAACTTTTAATAATCATACAAGCTACTAAATAAATTTTTATTCCGTTATGCTTGGTTTTATTGTTTATTTATATTGTTAACTTGTACTTTTAGACTCTTTTTTTGACAATTTTGACCTTTGTTATATGAGAAAAAGGAAATTTGTTCGATGCTTACAACTCAAAAAGTATTATGTATTGGCTTTTAAATGTTTCTAACCATAGTTAAATTTAGTTCAGGTATTCTTAACGAGGTGTTAAAGTAGTAGGGATTAAAATATCACTTCTTATATTGATTCATGTCACTTATAGAGAGAGCTTAGCTGGTTTTAATAGCTTCAAGAAATGTGTATTAATATATTTTGGGCCAAGAGGGCGCTTGTAGAAAGATGTGATCGCCCAGTTGTTATTGAAACATGACATCATCGATCAGAGTCCGCTACACTATCCATGCAGAAGAGCAGAGACTTACAAAGGTCTTGATGGGGGGTAAAAAAGGGCCACAGTGAATTTTGTGAATTTTTATTAATCAATTTAAAACATTCAAAAATATAAATTTCTCGTTTTAAAAATACTATTTATGATTTGATCAGTATTGGGAAAAAGTGTTTTAGGTTTCAATATTCTCATTAGCTAGAGATGTTCAAAAAATACAAATGTGTCCTTAATAAAAAAAAAAGCAATGTTGATAACAATGGCGCAATTTCACGTATCAAAAAATGTATACAGATAATTTATATTCAAGCCACTAAGAGTAACTTTGTGAAAATTGTAAATGTTATTTTGTGAGGTTACCTCCTTGTTTCAACTCTAGAGTTTCCACGACGGTCCCGGTGAAACGACCTATTAATATCACTATCTTAGAAATGCTATCTCGTACAGCGAAAATGAAGGGATGATTTACCTTAAATTTGACTTTCTTAGGTCTTGATTTGTGTGATGAATATCTTCTCACTAAAAAAAAAACCAAACCAAATAATAATTTGCAAATTATTACAATGTACACTAGGTTAAATATAATTTGTGGTGAATTTAACACAGCGTATGCATATTTGGAGAGTATGGTGGACGCTAGCATTTGGCTCACGGCCCCCCATCCCAACCCCCTTCCTTCTCAAGATTCCAAATAATTTAATACAAATTTAAATCATATGATGAAGTATATCATAAAGTTAGGACACAGAAAATGCGTTTAATACATATGATACATTTTAAGACCAGGCTCACACAACACAAGTTTAGTTGTGTGCACAAGTTAAATGTTATTAATATTACACTTGGGATCACACTTGTAAGAAACTTCATAATCTCTTGTACCACAACCAATTTCTCACTAAGTTAAAATTAAGTAAAGTTGAGCTGACAGGGATTCAAACTGATAAAGCTACCAGCGCTAGTTAGTCAACTCATGGAGGCATAGTTCCTTAAACTCTAGCGTACTCTAGCACAGTATAGACTGATAATGAGCTAAAATTTATTTAAAATAATAATATTATCTACTAATATGATAAAGAGTCGACACATTATTTAATTCTTGTAAAATTTAAGAAATCCCTATACACATTTGATAATTATAATTAGCTAATTGATGAATATCAAATGTTATCAAAAAGTATTGGAATTTAAATTACTACTGAATTTTTAAACATGCTATAAATTTTATTCAGCCTATACTCATGAATTAAGAATAATGTATACATCTAGCACACTTGAGGGATTTTAGTTATAGCTGGCAACAAAATACTTTTATATGGAGTCATTTATAGAAAATGCATTAGTTTAATAGTTTTACCGAACCAATTCGGTGGCGTAATGGTCTAAGACATCACTCTTGCAATAAGCTAGACTGCCGATGACTGGGAGATCACTGTTCGAATCTCGTTTGGGTGTACTAAGTGTGTTTTTACTAAATGGTCTTCCCCTTTGCCTACACGCAAATTCGGGTACACTTCCTCTAAATTCTACTTTCCTTATTCCTTAATAAATTAGTCTTACTAGTACATAAGCGTACAACCTGAACAGGTAGTATGACACGATGCTCAACAACTAATTTCCCTGAGTTAACATATAAACCATGCATATATATATTATTACTTAGGCATTTAAAATTAATAAATCACTTAAAAAGTGACCTTCGTACACTGCTAATAGGATATGAACCAAGAATGAAAGATCTAGTGGACCGTCTGAAATTGACTGTGCAATATTGATAATTATTAGGTAAACTACATACATTCGATTATATTAGAATTAGCTAGCACTGATTCCGGCTGTCCTTGACGTGGAGAACGATTTTTGGGTTTCAACTGAGTGGACCGAGGATTGTTAGTCACTTTGTTTGTTTTTTTTCACCATAAAGTTTTAACTAAACGACTCAATCAAAGAAATAAAAGTGATTTGGGTAGTTTTTAAAAGAGATATATGCAAATTCGCGTGTAGAATATTTGAAAACTCTACGTACCACTCTGAAACAACCCCCTAAGTGCCTACATCCGTGGTTCAAACCTAAATCCCCGTCACCAAAAATCTAATACTACACAAACCTCACACCTTAGGCCACGTGACCAACGATGTGGTTTTTCAAATAGGGTTTGCCTCTTCTTCACTCGCGCTCAGAAAGTAATAAATCCTCAAGCTTAGCTATTATATAAAGTATTTAATAACCCTTCTGTTAAACGTCCTAAAACAAAAACTGCCTGCAATCTCTTGTACGAAACATACCTAATCAGACAGTGAAGATGTGTGTAGTGGGAATTGGGTTTTTACCATTCGGTGTGTTTGAAGTTCCGGCAGTCTCCTCGCTGACATCAAAGAGCGCTGATTGTCTGATTCCATCCACTTGAATAGTTTTAGGGGATAGTATGCCGGATAGATTCGCTCGATGAAATAGTTGTTTAACACCGAGCTGGAAGAAAATAGTGTTGTTAATAGGGCGGAAAATTGTCATGACGCACAGTAAATTGTGCAGAAAAGTTGAGCCAACCAACTTTAAAAGAATGTGATTAATTTCCGCCGATATGAATCAGCTGACAGTGCGGAGTTTATAACAAAATTTATTAAAATTAGTTTGATTCAATATTTTTTTAAAGAAAATACGTTTTGAAATTTTGATAAGTGATGTAAACTGACTTTAAGTGCAAGATCGGCCAAAACCTATTTGCGGGTTGGCTCAACCCAGAGCAACTTTTTAATTACTTCTGAACTTAAGAAAAGGCTAAGCTAATCGGCAACCAACTATACCTAAGGTAATTTATTGTATAAAACTAATGGCGAAAATATCAACACTAATATAACTAAATAGTAATGGAAATATTACAAATAAAAAATTAATACCTCTTCCAAACTTCCCTTGAAATCTGTCTCCGTACACAGTTTAAATTTGGGCAACCAAACCTTGGCCACTACGTATTTATCGAGTGTAATATGGCCAATATCAAACCCTTTAATGCTATTTTCTAGCTGAGTCAGTCCATCGACGTCGTATGGGAGAATTATTAGGAGATTTAAATGTCCTCCCTAAAATTAGAAAAATAAACATAGTAAATGGATGCCATTAGGGTCATTTGAAGGATCGGTGTGCCTGAAATAAGCTCGTGATAATAGGATTTAATACTTAAAAGCCAAATTTGTTTCCCTCCAGGCAAATGTGGCCCAAGTAGATTATATTTACACACGTCACTGCATAATTACATTAGAGCACTGTCAGTTTATGCTCAGCTTAAAATTCACGCTGTATAAATAAAAAACATATATTCTCAAACTTGAGCATGGTCCAAACCAGAAATGTGCAAACTTACTTTCAGAAGGGCAAGATGAATAAAAGAATATTTGGCAGGGCAAAAACTTTTATTCCATTGCGTTTCTTTAAAAATTCATTTAAAAAATTTATAAACACACACATAATAGACTTATATGAGTAAGTTTAAATACAAAGAGAATGTAAAACAATCATAGAGATTGTACCTTGGTGACTTAGTATGTTTTAAGCTCGTTCGAAAGATTTATATGATGTGTGTGTGAGATGAGTGAAACTCTGAATGAGCTTTCAGCCTATTTTCACAATCTGGGCTAAAATTGAGAAGGGGATTCTCAAAATATAAAAGAGAAGACAGATGCTCATCAGTAAGTCGGTTTCTAAAGATAAATTGTCCTCAAGATGTATGGTTAATTGTTCGCAGGAATATAAGTATGAAAACATTGCCATATATTTTCGTACGTGATTTACCAGGTTTAAAAATGTTGATTTTGGTATGGTGTTATAAAAATCCAATTTTATTGTGTTTAAAAGCCTGTTTCACAATGCAACACATTTAAATTACTTATCCCGTGGGTTCGATTGAACACACCGGTTGGCTTTATTTTGCCCGCGGGCTAGATTTTTCTCATCATTGGTCTAGCTAGACCAGGAGTCCCCAATTATTTTTGATGGAGGTCCGTTTCAAAAACTCGACATACTTCTGCGATCCGGCAAAACCTTGACAGTGATTCAAGTTCAGAACCTATAGGATTATACCAGAACCTATAGGATTATACTAGTTCAATTACGTGATCTTCTTTTCTTTTGGTTATTTTATTTATTTATTATTGCTGACCTTCCATGTCTACCACCCATCCATCAAGGAAATAGCATAATTTCTTCTATTTATCGCTATCTCATCAAGGTCCTTAAAAATATATCTGTGGTCCAAATTTGGACCGCGGTCTGCCATTTGGTGACCACTAGTCCAGACTCTAAGCAACTGTGGAGATTTGATACCCCTTTAACAAAGGTAAATGTATATACAGAAATGTGTTCACACACCCTGTTAGTATTCCGGTTCTATATAAGAGGACGAATGGCAATGAAAATATTATCTATCAGAAAGTTATTATAGCATATATAGAGGGCAAGCTTAGACATGTCTGGATCCTCACCCATGATTGGAGTAGTGAGTGCGTAATCACTCTTCCCCCTTTCTCAAAATTTTGGAGATCCTGCATGACAGGACAAGTTTACTTATGGCTTGAAGTAGGAGTTTTTCATGAAGCAGAAGAATTTTTGTTTTCCAAGATGAATGAGATATAACTATTAATAATTTGTGTTAACTTTTGTTGTTGAAAACACTTGGAAAGCGGTTTTAGGAAAGTTTATTTTAATCAATATTTAGTTGGCTATAATATGATTGTGATATTTAGTATCTAATGCAAATAACTAGATAATTTAAATCAAGCAAACCTATTAATCTTATGAGGAGGGTAACTAAGCCACTCCGAGTTCGTTCTAGTTAATTAAGAGAAAATGTAATTCTAACGACTATTGTTTAAGTAAATCAAAATTATTAAAAGTATATATCTATCCAGTATTTGGGGATCAGAAGAGATAGTACCAGATCCAAACCAACCCATCTTAAGAAAGAAAGATTGACAGCAGGTGTTTAAACTTTTAGGCTAGAATGTAAAGCAAGTATAAATACATCTTGCTTGATCTTATGTTAAATATAGAACTAAAGTTTGAGATATTGGATGGAAAAATATATCAATCCATCTAGCTAAAGAGCAATTTTTTTTTATTCTTCAAATCCGACTTCATAAATTTGGATTTAAATTATCAGCCTGAGGCAAAAATATATTTCCTCTTGCAGATGAGACAGCCAATATTTGGGTTGGTTGAGGATTTACTTATCTTAGTGCAATGACTGTTTTAAAAGATTTCAAAAATGTCCTTACCCCTTTAATTTAAACTATAAACATTTAAAATATTTGATGCCAACCCCAGATAAAATAATTTTAGTGAAGATAAGGAAAGTGGTGCTAAAGAATTTTCCTTCTTTAGCTAAAAGTATGAGTGTTATTCAAGTTAGTAAATCTAGTCGGGAGTTAAAGTTATACCAATAGTCAACTTTAATTGAACTGTAGGTACTATGAAGGAAAAATATGGTATTGATTGAATATCTACTGAAATGTATTCGAGTGTGAAAGTTAGATTGTAAAGATACAAGAACTAAACATAAAGAAACTATGGCACTTGAATACGGTAAATCGTGTAGTGGATAATATACGTTGTTGAGTAATAATTTCAACTTGATAATTTTATTAACATTATTAACATAATTACGACCAATGCAAATACTTTTGTTAGTTAAATTATTAATTAAAAAGATAAACATGCGGGTGAGACACACAACCACACAAGAAAAACACTACCATCCAAATGCCATAAACTATAATATATATGGGTGGCACACAAATCCATACTTGAAGACAACAACCATCCAAATGCTGTCAACTATAAATTATGCATGCAGGTGGCACCCACACCCGTATTCGAAGACAGCTCTCGGGCAAATGCCACAAGAGATGCTTCCTGTTTTTCAATATACCACAGTTACGATCGTATGAACCAAAACTGGTCATAGAGATGATTGCAGACACCAATGGATGCCCTTAATTCTGCAAAGTGCGGACAAACCTTAGCCTCAGGCTGGATTTTTATAGTTTCTTGCAGGTACCGACATTCCTCAGGTTCACAACACCCTAGATTTCAAATTCTAGCTTAACACACCTTAACACCAAAATTGAGCATTTCAATGATATTTATGTTAACTGCTATAGAACATCTTAACTTATGTCTTCTCTTTTACTTATTATCCAACTGCGTCCTTAGAGAAAAAACCAGATGCTATTTCAGGTGAGATTAATGCAATGGTGGTTTCAATTTGTACATCTTACACCCTAATTTTTCTTAATATTGCTCAAACTATTAATCTCAAAGTCATGGCTAAAAGGTCCTATAATCTGGAGATAAAATGTTCTTATTTTTATTAATGACGGTACCTAAAATACTGGAATATTTGTGCCTTGGCTCGATCTGTTCCATATTACAATCATGTTGGATTGGTATTACTAAAAGTATTAGTCTACATCACATTAGTTTATCAGGAATTTACAAATAAGCACGTTTATTTAGAAAGAGTATGAAACCCCTAAAAAACTTATTCATTTTATCAAGGCTTTGACTATACTTTCTTAAAGTATTATTAGAAAAATATGTTTTTATTTCTCCTCAAATTCTATACTAATAACTTATTGAATTCTACCCAAATTATGTTTTAAAATATCCCAGTGGATCCAACTACACGAGCTTATGCATTATAAGTCTAAAGAGTATTTTGATAATGGCTTACCTCATATTTCAACATTATAGCACTAGAATTTAGTTGCTGAAAACTCTCATAAAATGTGTCACCTTGAACTCTAATAAATGGTATTTTCAGTTGAGCATTATTAAAACCGTAAAAGGTTTTAATCTTTGGACCATCACATTTATGCATAAACCTCTTTTTAAAATATATTGCATTTAGTAGAACTATTGATGACGATGGGAGTAGATCATCTGCAATTTATAAAAATCAAATTTATAGTTTTGTTAGTTAAATTTTCAGTTTAGAGACAAAATTGTCTAAATTTCGAACCTTGATCACTATTTACAAAATAATTTAAAATGTTAAAGATTGGTTTATATTTACAAATAATGTTTGATTAAAAAAACTACTTAAGTATTAGTGTTTATACCAACTGTTCGTATTTATTTAAAGTCCTAATATACTGTAGGAAGTGCGGGTAATATGGAATGCCATTTAAATTTTAATTAATATCAAAGCGAATTTTCGCATTTTGTCATTGAGCTATATATTAAACTTATAAGTAATATGTTTTTAACTATTTTTAGTGTTTAAAACAAAATTAATATATTTTAATGTCCTGTAGAAGCACTTAAAAGAGATGTAGAACAAACGAGGGCCATATGGAATAGGGAGGGCAATATGGAGTACTACACATTTTATAAAAAAGATTAATCATATTTACTAAAACTAACAAAAATTAATTTTCATAAGAAAGTTTAGAAAAACATGCAAATATTATGTGTAAAACAATAAAATAGTAATAATAACGAATCACTGAAATTATAAATAATAAAAAATAACTAATTAATAAATTAGTATTAATAATGAATTATTAAAATATAATAGACTAAAATATTGTATCAGGTTACATTGATCTCTTAATAGATTTCTTGGGTGTAGAGAAAAATATTTAATCTTACGTTGACAAAATAAATCATTTGCCAAATACTTGAAAAATGTGTGGTCACTATAATATAATAATAATAATAATAATAATAATAATAACCTTTATTTATCTGGCGAAGTTAAGGCGTTTCATTTAACCAACGTTGATTTATTTAAAAACAAGCTAATTTTAATAAAGGAATATTCAAATATGTATAAAGCCATTTGCACGCTCATTCATACACTCATTTAAAGCCCAAGTAGTTTAATGAACTCAGTTTAGCTTGTTAGACAAGATAAATTGCTTAACCGCCCGCTTGAAGGGAATTTTGGATGCTAGGTGACAAGTCGAGTTATATAATTTGTTCCAAGCCTGTGATGCAGGGACAGTAAGAGTTTGAGAGGAATGGATATCTGTAGAGTGGACTATGATCTAGTAGTACGGGTGCGTTTATCCTTCAGAAATAGGAACCGTGAGAAGAGGTATTGAGGCTAAGATGTTGATAATATTATAAAGCAATACTAAATAGTGTAGCCTTAGCCTTTTATTTACTCTTAACTAACACAGTTTATTAAAATACTTAGTAATATGGTCATGCCATTTTAAGTTTAAATATGTATCGAACACATGTGTTTTGTATTCGTTGTAGTCGTCCTGCTAGATAGTCTTTTAAGCCATTTTATACTACGTCGCAGTAGTCAAAGTGTGGCATTATTAAGCTCTGGACAAGAATAATTCGCACATTTTCAGGGAGAAAATTCTTTAGTCTTCTCAGTGAATGTAAGCAGGCATACACTTTCTTGCAAATCAAAGTTACCTGATGTGTCCAATTAAAATTTTCATCAATAGTCACGCCAAGGTTTTTATTCATTGCTGTCATTTGTACTTTGGCTACTCCTAATCGTATGTTAGCCAGCAAGGAATGGTACACATTTAGTAGTAGTTTGCTTGTTCCTTTAAGAATGTCTTGAGTTTTATCAGGGTTCAATTTAAGTTTTTTTAGACCAATCATTTATTTACACATACACATACACAAGCTTGTACACATACACATACACATACAGATACATAAGCTTGTACACATACACATACACATACACATACACGCATTTTATAACTTAGTAAATTAATAACAATAATTAACACACAGAATAATATATCAAATACCACACTAAAAACAAATGAAGCCATGAAAAGAAAAAGAAAAATTACGAAATTGATTTTAGAACTTAGTAAATTAATAATAATTAATAAAATACAGAATAATGAATCAAGTACCACACTAAAAACAAATAAAATGACGAAAGTTACGAAATTAAAAAAGATTTTTTTTTTAAATGAGAAATAATAAATTTTATTTTTAGATGATTCACTGTGCCATCGGTAGCTCTTCCATGCAGTTTATGTGCAACTTGCGCGTTTCAGTCTTGACAACAATGCGTCCATCTAAAGTCCATACGTTTTTCAAACCAAATTTCTTTATAGTTGCTTGTAGTATGATCAAACGCTCAGCAGTTAGGTCTTCTCTTACAGTGATTACTGAACCAGCAAGCTGTCGTTTCACACGGAAGACCTCACTTCGTTTCCTGTATGAGACAAACTTCACAATGATAGAAGTGAAATTTTGCCTACTCGATGACTACGGTCGATGTCATCAACAGTCACATGCGGTAGATTGAGTTTATTCTTAATTACATCCAGTGCCAAAGAGTCCGTGTTCTCTGAGGTGTTTTCAGAAACACCAAACAGTCTCAAGTTGGATCGTCTTTGGTATTGTTCCAATTCGTCTTTTGAAAGGACAAGTTCACGCTTTAGCTGATTATGATCAGCAGGTCGTTTCTTAATGTCTTTTCTCAGCTTTTTGATTTCATCCATGTTAAAGTCAATTAGATCCTTCAGTTCTTTCCCTACTGCATGGACCACTGATTCAGTGATAGTAGCCACAAGAGTATTTAATATATCCTTCCATTGTAGCGCTTCCTTGACCCACTCTTGCACTAAGCTAGAAAGTTCGATGCTGTCGAAGCTTGTCTTCTTGGCCATGTTGTATCAGCGAACACGAACAAAATGTATTCAATTAGTTCTTCAATAGTAAACAAAGACGCATTCACAAACAGAAATAAATCCAAGTTAAAATGAATTATGTTAAATTTGAAGTGTCTTTAGGGTATTAAACTGCACTCAACGTCTGGTTTAATAAATAATAGTGCTGGTGGTCCGGGGTTCAATCTTCGGTCCCGGCACAGATTTATCTGATGGCAAAACCCTGCCTTCCTTTACCTCTGACAAGACGTGTATTAATCACAACTTATGAATGTGTGGAATGCCAGGCCTCCACCGTGGTTCGGATCTCACGTTAAACTGATAGGTCCTCCATTTCATCTCACTATCACCCTACCATTACACATTAGCGTAAGTGCGTATAACCCGAACGGTTAGTAAGACGTGGTGCTAATAATAATAATAACAATAATAATTAATAATAGCACAAGTGAAAGGCGACCGATTATTCAAAATCCATCATCTTGGGATTGATATGATAGTATAATGGAATAGTATTATTCCCTATTGCCCAACTCACCATTTTGGAAAACAATATTTTTGTTAGGTTATAATAAAATTACAGCAAAATAAGGTATTACCTCAAAGATAAGCATGACTGAGCCTTAACCTAATGATTTGATTAGAATTAATAATAGCCGTAGAGTAAATAAATATAGCATGATAAACACTAGCCTGCAAAAGTTTTTGTGACAGCCAAAACAAACAATCGTCTCTCACAAAACAATCAGTTGATCTGTCGAAATTGTTTTCTGTAATAGTTGAAATAGTTAACGATAGAGTTTAACATTTAATATATGATAAACAATCATATTCCGTATTGTCCGATTATTCCATAATACCCGCATATCCTTTATGTGTGTGTATATATATATATATATATATATATCAGTGCTAAAAGTATGACCGCGAGCTATAGCTGCCCGTAACTAATTCTAGGACCTTATGGAAATAGATTGGAGAAGTTTAAAGGAGCGTGCCAGTATTAACGTAGGTAAAGGAAAGAAAAACCATTAATTGAAACAAATTCACGTGCAGTGCATCTGGTAAGGATTGATCTCTGGCCTCACAATTCAGGCATGCAAGTCATTACACCATATCAGCCTGAAGATAATATTCAATATGTCATAGTTTTGGGAAACTTGTACGCAAGTAAAGTGAGTTAAACCAGTTTACCTTTTAAGAATAATATATTATTTAAAGCTTGTATTAATTAGCACGCGTCAAAATAATCTAATTTGTTTTTGCTGGTGACGGTAAGATCTTGATTTCCCAGCATGATATATTACGGGTGTTTCTTCCTATTTGTTATCCCACACTTGTTATTTTCCTGTTAAAATATCAAAACCACATTGATTTGAGATATATTAAACGTGTTGCTGGTATAAAAAGTTAACACTTACTTTATTGTATTCTTAAGGATACAAAATTGACCATTTTGCAGAAAAATGTAATGGCAGTCACTTTAGATATTGGAATGGACGTTTCAAAGAAGTGCCTTTAAATATAAATATTAAGAGTAGTTACTTACGCGGGTCCATTATGAATGGGATGTTCCTTGCAGTCTTTAGCTTAACCCACTTGTTAATTGTGTCAACTGCTTGATTATTCTTCCTCATATTAAGAGAATAAACCTCCACACCAAAGAACTGTGCGGCGGAAGAGATGAACAGTTGGCTCGCGGTCATTTCTTCCGAGGCAACTAACGCGCTAACGATCCCAACCTTTGTCGGGTTACCAGACTGAGGACAAAGTTTCGTCATTTAATGTTGTTAAAGGATTTTATACATCCGTTCAGAATAAGGGTCCATTAGTTAGATGGTCTCCATTTCAGTATTCTACCTGGTCGGAAAGGTTGTCAAAACACGTTTAGAGTGCGTTGTACAAATGTTATTCTTAGGTCCAGAGCCGAGAGGAGGTGTTTCAGGAGTTCAAACTCTTTCCCAAATATAATGTATTAATAATGTGTTTTTGTATTAATCGGCTGCCTCTGTGTTCTAGTGGTCCAATTTACTGGCTTCAGATCCAAAGGTCCTTGATTCGATTCCCGGCGCTTCCAGATTTGTCTGTGAAGTAGTGGATCTGGAACGGGGCCAAACTCAGCCTAGGGAGGACAATTGAGGAGCTAATTGAATAAATAAATAGTGGCTTTGGTCTAGAAAACTGATACTAAAGTTTAGAAGGTTCGTTATGCTGACCACATGAAACCCTCTATCTACAGATGTTGGCACTATCTTTACCAACATATGGCCACAGCTAGGTCAGTATAGCACATTTGCGGGCTGACACCACTGTACATTATTCCTCAACATTTAAGCTAGTAACTTATTGATTGTGACTATAACTTCTATCCCCTGTCTCTACTACTTGTCAGTAATGGCTTGGGAGTGGGAAGATTAAGGTGGGGTGCTAGTAATCGCGAGTTTAGTGCATTAATTTTGCAGTTTTTATAGCATAAACATTTTTCGGCCAAAATAAATCAAAGATTTTTTCTATAGAAACATAAATATTAGTTTTCTGCACATGATAATCTCAACATTTCTTGAATATCTCTCATGAGCATAGCGGAATTTAGTGACAAACTTTTTAAATAAAGAGAAAAAGTTGTCATTAAATTCCAGGACACCTTTGACAGATATTCAAGAACACTGTTGAGATTAGCATTGCAGAAAATTAAACTCTATGTTTCTATAGAAGAGATTTTTTATTTATTTTGGCCAAAAAATGTATATTCTATTAAAACTTCAAAACTACTGACCTAAACTCACGTTCACTAGCACCCCACTTTAAGGGTGGTCATCATGGAAGAATGAAGTACACTTCTAGTTAGGCTTAAGTGGAATGTTTACTCTCAAATGAATCGCGTTCATACTTGGTGTAGACACTATACGTATTTATAATTATATACTCGTATATATGAGTATCCTTATATTAAGCATTTTTGTTCCTAAAGACAATCACACCTCGAATAAAGATGCTTGAACAAAATTTTAAAGATTGAAATCATTATTATATTCCACTAGAAGTAGATTAAAAACTGATGTAAACTTCATTTATCTTGTAAGGTAACAAGTTTACCTTTCACTATGCTATAACCTATACGCTAGGTTTATAATTTAATCCGCCAAGGTTAGACTGCTTTGCTTATTTTCACCGTGGTGCAGCTTACCTTTATAATAAGGCCATCAAGGTAAGACTATAAGTTTCCATCGTAAGCGGAGTGTACCTACATAAATAATCTAAATAAGCCCTTAGATAGTGATATAAATAAATTTGACTAACTTAAGTTAGCCTACACGAACTTACCTAACATATCTCTTAATGATAGTGTTTTTGATGACAGTAGCACAAAAAAGCACAAAGTAAAAATGTGATTATTTAAATTCCTTAGTCATAATATAAAATACTCAATTATTCACAATTAAACTATTAATATTATAAATGCTGCACTAGTAATTAATAGCGTCTGATATTTTGAAAAGATTTGTTTAGAAAGGCTCAAACTGTTGCTGAATTAAATATTATTTATGATACATCTAATATAATTTTAGAAAACATTGTTTTTTATTGCAATATTTTTAATTGAACTTGGCAATTTCAATAACAATAACGTCAAGCAAAGGAAGTCAAGGTGTGATAAGAGTGATATTTATGATAATTAAAGTTGTAGATATCCATTCACTTTAACTCACCATATTATTCTTTATTTGCAATGCATTATTCTTCATTTCCTCGATGTCAGAGTTTAGATGTAAGACATCGGCTATTTCTTTAGCCGTCTGTCCTCTTGCGACTAGCAGAAAGAGAGACACTGCTAATCGGATTACGAGAGGAGACACGACGAAATTATTGTCCTCTACTTTTCTAATATCCTAAAAAAATAAAAGTAGGAACTATGAAAAGCTACCAGAAGTCCTGTGAACGTATTTTTGATATGTTGATGCGTCTTAGCATAGATATATTAGAGGTAAGATTAAACTGATGGAATGGTAAGTTCAGTAAAGGGAATTACACCAGCATATGACTGGATGAGAGGTGTTATAGTCTATAACAGGGGTTCCCCAACTTTTTAGAGCTTTAGGACCCCTTTCAACAGGAAAAATTACTTGCTTGAGCCCTCATAAAATGTGTTACACTAACATTATGAACATTCAATAATGGCAGCTACCTGTTTCGATGGCCGCATTGTCTAAGGCGTCACTCTCGTGCATGCTGATGACAGGGAGCTTGGGGTTCAAATCCCGGTTGAGTGAACTGAAATTATTATTTTTCAAAAATTGTTTTCCATTCTACCTCCATGTAAATGAGAGTATACTTTTTCTAAATTAAACATTCGTCAACCCTAGCTCACAAGCACAATTAGTACATAAGCGTATAAACTGAAAAGGTAATAAGAAGCGGTGGTGGAAAAAAAATTGTTTAAAAACTGAAAAATACTGTCTTTAAATTAACTTCTCTTCGATCCTACCTCAAATCCCACGACTCCCTGGCCTGCTATTCATGTAGAATGTAGATAAATATATATGTTTGTTTATTACTTTATTATATGCATTAGTTTTTTACCCGTACTAGTGGGAATATGGTTTAAAGTGGCAGATTAAAAAAAACTGGATTGTCTGTAATAGAGAGGTGGAGATGTGAATTTCGGTTGGGTGTAATGGGGAGGGGGTGATTTTCCATGTGGGGTGCTGTGTTCTCATCCTCTCTGTATAATATTGCGGGCATATTTCTTCTAAACTATCCTATTCACCTTAGCTAGATATATTAAGTATTTAAACAGCTTGTATATTAAAAATTATTTAATAAATATTTATATAGTCAAATTTTACATAGACCTATACTGTATGATAGTACTAGTGTTCTAATTACCTAATCGTTAAACCATAAGTATGTGTTTATTTTGATTATATAGACATAATTAGGTTAATGGTTTTGTTAGTAGGCTTCATGAACATGGTTGATGTTTGTTCTCTGTCAAACTGTGGGTTTTTTAAATATCAATCAATATAATTGATCTTAAATGTTCCCCAGAGCGTTTAGACTAAGGGTGTGGACATTTTACCCCTGTGTGGATTTACATCCTTTTAAGGCAGGCGTGTTAAACTAGTGGCCTGCAGGCCACATGAATCCTTAGCCATGATTTTGTGCGGCCCACGGATCTTTTGATGAACCATTATGCAATGCCACTATATTCTCTTTCTTTTTTTCTAAACATTAAAGAAACACGCATTGCGGATTGTAATACTAATTGAACATAATTTGTATAATTCTGGCATGTGAGGCTGGGGGGATAAATATAGCTACTCTTATTTCGACAGAAATCAATTTCCAAAAATTATTGAATTTTCGCATCAAATTTGTGCCATTTTTGTCGGTACATGCTTATGTTGACTAACTCATATGAAATAGAACAAACACTCGAGAACCTAAAGCTTACGGGCACACACTTGACAACAATGGAAATTATTTTGGCATAAGATTTAAATCCTAACATAAGTACAGTTGGTTCAAACAAAAGGCTGGAAATTTGTGTTTTAAAAAAATTGGTTTATTCTTATGGCTCTATGTATGGATATATATACGAAGTTGAAATTCTTTCCAGCTAAAATTCTAGTTATATAGAATTTTTTAATGCGTCTCATCTTAGTATGTTTAATGTTCAATGTGGCCCTTATGATCAAACAAATTTGACTCCCCTGTTTTAAGGTATAAACAGGTATACCATATATGTATCTTTTAAATTAAGTCCAGTTGGGTAAAATTGTTTATAGCACCTAAGTTGATAAATAGAATAAATACAAAGTCTTCACTAACTTATTCGAGCACTTAAAGATAAGTTCATAATAAATTTTCTTAGTCAGTTGGATCTTCACACCCAGCTTATTGGATTATCTTAAATAATTTTTACTTTCTCTCTATCTTACAGGTAGAGAAAGTATGGTGATCGTCAAAAAAATCGAACTCGAGATTTTGATGAATT
>CABFWO010004670.1:0-12565 GCA_902155825.1 Timema genevievae
AAATACTCACTTTTATATATGGATTGCAACTATTTATATTAGTCATTCTTGCTTAACGTCGTCAACATGCCCCGGTCTCCCCTACTGTACAATTTAAGTAAAAGATTAGTTATTATTTTTACCTAAAGAGAAATATTTTATTCACAGGTATAGTATCATACACAAATCAGGGTTTTCAAGGTGATGTTAACCAAGAATGAAATTCACTGGGAAAATAGGCTTTTCGTTAGAAACTACTATTTTGGCGACATCCTAAACTATAACTTAAATAATTAATGGTTGTTTGTAAAAATCTGTTTAACCATTTGCTCTATAACAGTAACCGGGCTTATCAAATTTTATAAAAGACTGGTTTTAAATGGCTAGTTTCACAGTTTAAAGCCCATGATTAAAAATATATTCACGCTTCATCTCAAAATATTAGTATGAAGGCGGCTCTAAAACTAGATTTTTTAGTTACTTAGCGAGCATTTTTTAAACAATAATATTACAAGATAACATGACTGACTAATTAGAGTATCTTGGGACATTACGTGTAAAATTTCACATCCAGCCCTAGCATATAGAAATTTACTAATTGGGCAACAGAACGATCCAGTACATAAATAGTAAATTACGTAGCTTCATTAGAGTGACACGGAATAGACCCATGGTTGCCCTAAATCCCCCCGGACTGACCACTTAGACACGTTGAAGATTGAGATGGTGTTTTATTTTTCTTGCACCGAGTCTTACTGCCCATTCGGGTTACACGCCTATGTACTAATTACACTAAGCTAAGCATAAGAAAGGTTAAATCTAGAGGAAAAAACCTCAGTACACATGACCGGGATCGAACTACATTCTCACTGTCATCGACAGTGTAGTCTATTGCGATTCTGATGCCTTAGACCATGCGGCCACCGACGCAGGTTGGTGTAGGTGTTAAGGTGTACTGATGGATGGTCGTTTATATTAATGTCAAAATTTATTTCGCGATAGAAATATTAGTTCATAAGTTATGGGGGAGGGAGACACACATATACAAGGTGTTCCGAATCTCATAGCACAACCTGCACATATGGCTTGTTTAAACCAAAAAGAAATACAAAATCCATTTACACTTACATCCGGAAAGCTGTGTTAGTACCATTAAATTGTGTTCAAAGTTTTAGCGTACAACACCGGGAGAGCAAAGCTGTTCAAACATGTGTGTAAAACAGGTTGCATAGGAAATAGGAGCGCGGCACTGCACATGTATTAATAGCAAGCACTTTCTGTGATATAGGACCGTTAATGATGACCCTCAGAACGTATTCGCATTTCTAGATAGACTGGTGCGTTGTTTACTATTATTTTGGTGACCTGGCAGTCTGTGGGTAGGGTGTCAGAATTATTTGCTGGGGGTTCGGGGTTCAATCCTCGGCCACGGCACAGATTTATCTGATTGCCAAACCCTTCCTTCACCTCTGAAAAGACGTGTATTAATCACAACTTGTGAATGTGAGGAATGCCAGGCCTCCAACGTGGTTCGGATTCCACGCTAAACTGTATGTCATCCATTTCACCTCACAATCACCCTACCATTACACATTATCCTAAGTGCGTACAAACCGAACGGGTAGTAAGACGTGGTGCTAAGAATAATAATACTATTATTTCTGGTATGCTTTGTTGCCGTGCTCCAAGATGTCGGGGTATGCAATGCCACGCACCTAACTCCTATGCAACCTGTTGTACACGCACACTTTAACAGCTTTGCTCTCCCGGCGCTGTACACCGAAACATTGAACACAATTTAATTGTATTGGCATAGTTTCCCGGATATAGGTATGTATGGATTTTGCATTACTTTTGTTTCAAACAAACTATGTGTGCAATTTAGTCTGAGTTTCCGAACAACCTGTATACAAGCAGACACATGCAAAAGATAATGACATGAGCCTTTAAGCCCATTACATGCGGTCGATGTACGATAATCCAAACCGAAATATTAATTTATCAACCGACCCGGACGCAAAACACCTTTTCACACAACATCCTAACGTAGTATAAAGTTTGTGATGGGTCCGTCTCAAATTAGCATAACCCACTACTACACATAATCTAAAGCCATTATATAATATGAAAATAGATAATTATATATTTTCATTACGTACAATTATACCAATATTATTGAATAGTGACGAGGCTGGTTTGGGTTCCTAGCCCTGATGGTTGTAATAAGAGTGTTTATTCCTACATGTTTTCACAGTCCACCAAGAAAGTCGTGTCAGTCAACATTTCATCCAAAATCTTTAGTCATCATCAGAATATAAATAGATAAATACATATAAGTAACATATGAACACATACATATATATTATTACGTAAATTATACATATATATATACCGCATCCAGACTGGTGCCAGGTCAGTTTAGAAAAATGCCTCCATCTTCCTCTACTTTTACTTTTATATCTTCCATTCTTATCCTCTCACTTCTACACTTTCCGTTAGCTACCCCACCCATCTCTTTCTTGGCCTCCCCTGCTGAATTTTTTATATAAATACTTTTAAAAATGTGTATATACATATATATGAAGATATACATACATTTATAGTATAGATATTTTAATTATAAATCCAAAGGATACCTAAAAAATCTCGAAATATCCTAAATTCAAATTAACCATTTTTTTTGTAGTATCTGGATTTCCGGTACACCAAAAATCAATAACTTAAAAATATGCTACATATTAACACACATACACAATATACACACACACACATGAAAAAGCAAGGAAAATGTAGATATAAAACATAAAATCTTAGAAACATTAACATAAGCTTCAGGCATTATTTCCTTGTAACAAAGAATGAAAGCCAACCCACTCACCGCCGGTACAGAGTCCCCAACTTTATTTCTTACTATACGTCAGTAGCTCAAGCTTTGTTTTAAATTTTTAGCATATAAGTGTGATTTAATAAATATATTTAAGTAAAGTTTGAGATGCGAACAAACATGAAAAAATTAAAAATGTATAGGTTTCGAATTTATCCAAGTTGTTCCTTCTAAAATTCGAATTAAATGTTAATTTTTATCAGCGATTTAAATAGGAATATTACCCACTTCGGTGGCCACATGGTCTAAGAAGATACCCTCACAATAGATTTGAATGCTGACTACGGGGGGATTGAGGTTCGAATCTCGATCAGGTGTACCTATGGTGGTTTTTCCAAAAAGGTTTTCCACTCTGGCTCCACAAAAATGCGGGTACACTTCTTATACATAAAACCATCGTAATCCCAAAAACTATTAACGTAATTAGTGCACACGTGTATAAACCGAACGAGTTATAAGACGCGGTGCTAAAATAAAAATATAAAAAAGGGTTTAATGGGCAATCAAATTGGGTTCGTACTATTATATAATATGAATGTTACATAAGTTATGAAAGTGTTTATTTCCTAAATGGTGTATCACCATTCCTTCTTTGAAATGCTACTTTCATCATTTTTACCCCAATTAATGTAATTAAATGTGTAGTATCTGGAAGGGTAGAAAGATGTCATGGGTGAGAAATAATGTACACCGTTCTTATATTTACTGACATGGAGTAGGTAAATTCCAGATAGTATTTTTTCCTTTAGCGTCACGTCTTACTATCTGTTTGGGTTATAGTTTTATGTAGCAATTACGCTAATGGTTATAAGGGTTAGGAATTCTATATTTAGATGAAGGATACACGCATTTGCGTAGAGAGAGAGAGAGTGGAAAAAACATTTTGGGAAAAATCACCCGACCGAGATTCGAACCTCGATCTCCTCGCCTACTGCGAGAGCAGTGAATTAGACCATGAGCCACCGAAGTAGGTCCGGATAGCTATGTAAGAGAGTTAAAAATCCGGATGGCGAGAGTTCAAATTCCCATCTGGGTGTCATTTTTTCTTTATCTACACAAACACTATCAGAATGTCACACGAAAGCACGTGTTTGTTTAAATTCTTGATATCATATTAAAACACAGGAGATATATATATATACATGCATATGCATCCAATTTTACTGCTTATCCAAGTATCTTATTATTCTAAGGAGGTTAGGCTGAGGATGATAGAATTTAAAGGGATTTTACATGGCCTGCTTTCAAGTTATTGTAAGTGGGTGTTTAGCACCGCGCCTTACTACCCGTTAGGTTTGTACTCCTATGTACTAATTACGTTAATGGGTTAGGGATTAGTAAGGTTTAATTTAGAGGAAGCGCAACCACATTTGCGTGGAGGGAGAGTAGAGACCCACTCAGGAAAACGACCCTTAGTGCAACTGACCTGGATCAAACCCTGATCTTCCAGTCTTTGGCAGTCTAGTATGACAAGAGAGTAGCGCGTTAGACCATGGTAGGCCTACTATGTTAAAACAACCCTTCCCACACACAGCCGGGTTTATAAACTTGACATACCCGTTATTGTCAACTAAGAATCTAAATGATGTTTGTGTGTAATATACACGTTGTATTTGTAGCGTTTATTACCATAAAGCTACAAGAGTTAACGATATCATCAAAATAGGACACTACTAAAATAAACAAGAGTGAACTCACCGTTGCCCCATTATTTAGTTGCGCCTCCCAAATGGACCTCCCACACTACGTTCCACGATAAACATTTTGCTTGGACTAACCGAGTGAAGCTCGTGGTGCGATTCGTCGCGAGGCATGATGGGAAAAGTGTGACGTATATTCCCGAGAAGACGGTGTGTTGTAGAAACCTTTCTTCTAGGTTTTTCTTGATGCTTCTCAACTGTTCTTTCACCATATAGCTGTCCCATCCCTCTTTGTCTTGTTATTGTGGTGTTCCTTTGTTTTGGCTTACCCCTTCTCCCCCTCTATGAGCCAGAATGTTAGCGCATATAATGAAGTATTATTATTATTATTATTATTATTATTATTAGCACCGCGTCTTACTACCCGTTCGGGTTATACGAACTTACGCTAATGTGCAATGGTAGGGTGATTGTGAGATGAAATGGAGGACCTACAGTTTAACGTGGAATCCGAACCACGGTAGAGGCCTGGCATTCCTCACATTCACAAGTTGTGATTAATACACGTCTTGTCAAAGGTGAAGGAAGGGTTTGGCAATCAGATATATCTGTGCCGGGACCGAGGATTGAACCCCGGACCCTCAGCACAGAAGTCTGACACCTTACCCCTAGACCACCAGGTCACCCGATTATAATGAAGTAAATTACATGGAGGTTTACTCTTGTCAGGACACTGTCCAAAGTCACACATAGGTGTTCAGGATGTTATAAGGTATAAAATTCCCTTTCGGCTATTATATTTAAAATTCTATTTTCGGTTAACGTAGTAATGTTTAAATTTACAGAACAAATATAAATATTTTGAAAAGTGATAAATAATGTTGGCTTTTACATTTGGTAGACACTAAGTCCCCTTCTGGGTTTGTGTGGTATTAATATTTTCTGAAATCATGGAAACGCCATCTTTTGCATTGGTGGTTAATTTTATAGCCTATCCGGCTTGGAAACTGAAATTTAAATTAGTAGTTTTTTTTGCTAATTTTTTACACGTAATCTTTTGGGTGAATTCGTTTAATGGAAATGGACAAATCATGGTAAATTTGAAGCTAGTGTTTAAAATCGCTTTTGAAGCCACCTGGCAGTTATAGGCTTGGTCAGGTTAAGGACTTTCAGTCCACTGTTGTATTTAGTTTATTCTTGGAAGAGTTATGAATACTCTAAATCTTGAATTTTTGTCATTAAATGACTAGAGCAATCGATGTTTTAGGTGATTATTGAGACTTGGAACTATTGCTATTATTATTCTCAAATATACTTATATATATATATATTCCTTTGTCATATTGTGCCATATTCAAAATATCTACATTTTATATTAATAAAATGACTATTACTTACTTTTGGTATTATTTTATGTTTCTTATACTCATGTTTATTTCCTTTACTAATTGCTGGGAGAATTCTTAAATATTTAAAATATTAAATATTTGTAGACTGGGTTCGGGGAAGCAGAATACAAATAGACCTGAGTACGGTCTATTTACCTTGTGATGGTCCTATCAGCTCCTCTGCAATTATTGTTATTTATCTTTTGAAATTCCTATTGTTGTTTTGTATGTTGTGCCCCAGCCTTTATTCATTGTTGAAATTGGTCAAATATTCTAGGTGTATTCCCATCGACCAATCACTAAGAAAAGTCTATTCAAACATGGATGTAGCTAGAAACGTTTGGTTTTAGAGCTATTAAAAGTTATCCTCAAATAATGGTTAGTCTTGAGGGATCCATTGATTTGACTTCTTAGTCATCAGATTTGAGCCTGATAGATTTTCTTTTATCTCTGAGAACAAAGTCCATTGTTTATGCAACTCCTTTGTCTGATGTTAAGTTTCCAGCGAACGTATTGTAAATGGATGTTAGCAAAATGCTTGACACCTTAGGTGTACTCAATAGAATACGACAAAGCATGGAACGCGGGCTTGGCGTATACATCGAAGCAGAAGGATGCCATTTTTTTTAAACAATTTTTGCCACAAAATGTTTGTGTTTGTTTCTGTAAAACTTCATCCTGTTTAGTTGCATCACTTCTTCTTTTGGATTTCTTAGAAATTGAACAAAAAATTATTCCTTTTAGCTAAGAAACTAAGCGTTCTTAGACCCATTTCTACATGAACTTTCATTAGTGTTTGTTGGATGGGAATATGCCACTCGAAGATTAGACACCAATTAAAATACACCCTGTATAGATATATAATTGTTATTTTTATATAACTAGGCACCTAAGCGATTAAGTGAAAAAAAAACCAGTCAGAGTCAAAACCAATGATTGTTAAGGGGGGCCGGGGGGAAGGAGAAGCTAAAAACGGAAGAGTGAAAAACAGTCTGAACCAAAAACCGATTATCAAGTTAAAATTAATCTTAACTTAAACCATAAATTGAATGAAAAATCTTCGGAACCAAAATGACATAATCCTATTTTATTTTCATTGGAATAACATAAATCGCGCATAAGAGGTATTAAGTAGCTCTAAAAAAAAAGTGGGAGATTTTTATTTTCTCAGTTAAAATGTAAATAACTTTTTAAAAAAAGTGCTCCATCTTAAAGACTGGTAATCTCAAAGCGAGTTTCCAAAGAAGATTAGAAAAAAGAACGTTGAATTAAAGGGTGGGAGGCGAGGGTGAAATTAATGGTCTAAGTCTTAAAGTAAATAGAAGTAAAAGAGAAAAATACAGCTTTTCCAGAGAAATAAAAAAATTAGATGTAGAGAATAATTTTCAATAATAAAAATATATTGTCTGTTTATGGCCATTTTAAGAAAAATACAAAAATATTTTTTTCTTTAGAGTTGAAGTTGAAGCATTTTTTCTTAAGCTTTATCTTAAGCTTATCTTAAGATAATAAGCTTATCTTAATTAATTGTATAACTTTCTCGTTTTAATAGTAATATCCAAAGCACGTATTTCCAGCTATAGATAAAGGCATTTACTCCTAGATATTTTTTAAAAATGCATCCGTGCTCACATAATCTATGGCACCAGTCTCACAATAATGTTGGAATAACTCTTACGAAGCACATCGCTGCCACCATCTTTTTACAACCAAATTCCCAGTATTTCCCAGAAGTAGTTAGCTTTTTCTTTTAGGCAGCCCAGTTTGAAGAAAATAGTAACAAAATTTCATTTTTCATCAAAATGACTATGTGTGACGTAAGGTAACATATATAAAACAGGATGATTTAAGATTGATGGGGAAATACATCTTCTGTCGCTTGGCAACCCTTGTGTAAGGGGTAATAATATGTTTGAAACAGCGTGCTTGATTCATCAGTTCATTTTCTCATCCATACAAAGACCGATTATTTTAAGCTTTCAGTTAAATGTCTCAAACTAACAAATATTTCGGTATTTTTAATAAATTTAGCTAAATTCCCCGTATTTACACGGGTTTTTTATAGATAAAATAATACCCAGTACTCTCCTTGTCTTACAGGTGCATGGAAACCCTTAAGAAGTAGAAATTTCAACTCACACCCGACTGTATTAAGGATAGTTTTACTTACTATTATTACTATTAATGTTGAATAGCTCAGCAAACTTATTACCTTGTATTTACAACAACAAAAAATATAAAATTAAATTTTAATTTCAATAATTACTATAGCAAGACAGGTGTGATCAAATGGTTAAGGAATACTGTTCGCTAAATAGGCAGATGAGTGTTCAATATTGAAAAAGGGCACCCATATTCACCCTGGATCAATGTCATCACTGTTCCAATTTTATATAAAAAATATTACGTCCTCATGACAGATAGGCCTGTCTGTAAATAACATTAAGGTAAAGACATTGGATCAGTAATGTTAGTTTTAAAAATAATACATAAACATAAATTTGGGTTATACCGAGATGGACAGTCCACCGTGCTCTTTATAATTCAAATGTTCTAATCCTTATCTCTTAAGCTAAAGAATTTTATCCACCTAAAGCCAAATGGGTTTAAGATATACACAATTCCTAATCCATAAGTGTAATTAGTACTTAAGCGTATAATCCGAACGGGTAGTAAGACGCGGTGCTAAATAATAATATTAATAATTTAAGATATAGATCGGGGAGGGGGGAATAGAAAGCTGCATTGAGTCTCCATCAGGAAAACCTCAAACTTTTAAATTATGCAGATTTGATTTTTTTTAATTAAACTTACGCTAATTGAAAAACTTTGTTATTTATTTTAATTAATTTTAGGCATCTTATATACATATATTTATAAAAAAAATTGAGCCAATCCCAAAATGATTAATAGTAGACAGTGCTCTCTTTCTCTCTCTTTATATATATAAAGGAAGTTAGACGAAATGTAGAGAAGAACAAAGAGAAATGAACAAAGATTGATAGTTACAAAAATATATATAAAGGGAGCCAAAAGAATAATACCAAATAAAAGGATCAAAATGATAGTAACAAAAATAAAATGAACAAAAAAGAAAGTAACAAAAATAAAAGGAACAAATCTTAGGATAGCAAAGTAAAAGGAACAAATAGAAGTATAACCAAATAAAAGAGATACAAATAGGGAGAGTATCAAATAAAGGGGACGAAGAGGGATGAACCAAGAAGTAAAAAAGAAAGAAGAAGAACAGATATCTTATACTACTGTCAATGGACAAAGCTTAAGTTGCCGCGTCACCGTTAGTAATCCATCCTCTATATTTCTTCAAATAATAAAGTTATGTATATCACATACATAATAACGCCGTTCCCTTACGAGGCAGACAATAGACTGTGCATATAGCTTACTTAGTCCGTCCTCACTAACTTTCTCCACACTTCCCTATCCTTGCATACTCCCTTCACTTCAACAACATCCATACACCGAGTCATACATGCTCTTTTATTATTAAAACTATTAATGTTTTTCTTCTTCACACATTCGTCTAAAACATTTATCCGCATCTTAGATGGCCTACCCCTTCCTTTAGATCCATACACTCTACCTTCATATATTTTATTCGTTACTCAATTCACACTCATCCTCTCAACATGCCAATTAAAAATGAATAGATTAATATAAAGAAATGACGACACCTAATAGTCTGAAGTACTATAAAAAGTAAGCAAAACGGGTTCATTTAAATAAATGCGTAATGGTAACTATGTATTTGGTTTGTTGGTGATGAAAATCAAATAAAGATTCACACCTCCGCCTCCACACATTTGCAGGTCTAATTCTCCTAACATATGATATCTTCTTCATCCCTAGCCCTCCGGCGTAAATAGACCGGATAACCCGGATGAGTTGTAAGACGCGGAGTAGATTAAATACAAAACTACATTCCTTATCTCATGTGTTGAAACGTACTAGTTAAATAAATGTTCCAATACACAGCTCAGACACACTCTTTTTATCTTAAAATAGAGACATTTGATAAAAAAAAAAGTAATTGGATTTGTGAGAGTAAATAATATACATTGTTGCAGAAAAACTCAACCAAAGAGTATAGATGAAATAATATACACGGTTAAAGAAACATTGAGAAAATAGGAATATCTCTGCTCACCAAAGAGCATAACAATCAGTTTCATATTTTCAAAGAACACCATAAAAAAATTAACGTATTTGTTTGGAAACCAGAAAATGTTGGTTTTATAGCACACACATCACAAATAGATTGTATTTCTATTATTAATAATACTATAACTTTGCAATGATAATTAAGTTAGTATTTCAAATAATTGCGGAGATATAAGTAAGTGTATATTCCAATTTTAATCATGTGTGGTAGAAGTCACTTTCGCGGGGAAACGAAAGTTGACATTTCGTTTGTCATTTTTTTGCACCGCGTCTTACTGTAGCGTCCTCAGGCGAGGAGGCCACAAAATAATACAAGGAAAATACAAAAGGGTAAATAACAATAACAAGAGTGAGTGCACATGAGTTCAAGACTAGAAATGTTCCATAGAGAAACATTACGCATCTAATCCCGCCACTCCCACCTGTTACTGAGAGTATCAAAAGATATGGGAGTCGTCTATCACTAGAGAGCCCAAAAATGCGTCACCCTTCCTAACCACAGGATAATATTAAAAAAATTACATTAAACAACCAAAAACCTAGGACATGTGATGGTATATAATAGTTAAAAATAAAAAATTAGTCATGTTGAACCAATATTTATTTTGGATAGGACAATCCGAAGTTTAACAATTCAAATAAGTACTAATTATGGTTGTTAAAACAATTATATGTACATTATGTACAAGTGCTTTGAACTTTAACATCGAAAATTAGCCCACTATAACGGGTCTGGGCAGAAATGATATTCTGCCAACAATAAAGTTACAATCAGAGTAATATTTTCTTTACAAGTAAACATAAAGGTACGGTTATATATATATATAAGAGTAAATACAATCGGTCTAAAAATTATTTACCCTATCAATCCTGATTTGGATCAATCAGCGCTGGCGTGTTGTATTGCGACAACATTTACTCTCTAGTCTAAAAGGTAAATATTTCTCAAGATGAAAACATTAATAGGTTGCGAAATAACCCAAGAAATCTAAGTATTATATCAACAAGACTATTTAATATAAACATAACAGTAAATGTCAATAGTTCCCCTAACAAAACAATTTGTATCAGTTATAAATCGTGACTACGTCCATTTCGCCCTGGCGCGTTGTAAAAAGACAACATAGGCTTATAAGTCCAATACCACTATATGAAGCAATAATTAATTTTAGAGTTCCACCGTAATTAATACAAATAAATCATTACACCTCAACCGGTGACAAGACGCCATTACAAGTTAATTTCCTGACTTCTATTTAAATTTAATTTCCTAAGATATCAAAAAAATATATTAAGCCAAAAAGGAATTTTGGAATAATAAAAAAAATATATAAAAAAAGATGTTAAATTAGCCGAGATAGAATTTGGGTTCTTACATTTCAAAAGCAGAAAGCCGAAGCTTGTACTAGTCCTAAACCAGCTCTGTCCCAATTGTGTCGTACATAGGGACAGACACAAATATATATACAGATACAACAAAGAGGAGGGGCAAGAAGGGTAAGCAAGAGGGGAAAGATTCTGGAATATCAAGGAACAAAGTTATGCGCATTTCTACGTGCCTCGGGAGACCGGTGGTTTTTTCTGGCACAATCTAGAAGAGAATAACTATAACCGCGCATGCCCAGCCCACACGTGGGGTTCGCTAAATCGCCGTTCAATTCGCTCCGTCAGTGTACTTTTTTTCTCGGGTGAAGGAAGGTGTGCATAGCAGAAGTTAGGTCGCTCTTCCACGTCGCCTCCAATCACGGACAAATGGGGTAAGGTTCAACCATCGATATAGCAGTTGTGTATTTTATTGACCATCCGATGCTACAATACTACCAGCTCAGTTTATACTCATATGTACGATAAAGCTAATGATATAAGTATGAGGAAGATTGAATTTAGAAAAAGTGTACACACATTTGTGTGAAGGGATGATGGAAAAACTATTTCGGAAAAAAATCCAACTTCCGTACACCTGACTTGGGTTCGAACCACGATATCTCTGTCATCGCCAGTTTAATCTCACACGAGAGTGACGCGGTAGACCATGCAGCCACCGAAGCAGCTGTGTTGTCATGTTAAACAATATCGAGATACAAAATGTAATCATATCGCTAGATTGGGTTTCAAGAAAATTGGCTAGCTCTTTTTTTTGCCCTTCAGTAAACCACCCTTATTTTAAAGTCTGTTACCCGCCTCGGTGGCGTAGTTGGCTAACGCGCCAGTCGTGTTGAGCTCGACCGCCGAGGACGGGAAGATCGAGGTTCGAATCTCGGTCGGGTGAACTGGGGGGGTGGTTTTTCCTAAATGGTTTTCCACTCTCCTTCCACGCAAATGCGGGTTCACTTCCTCTAAATTCAACCTTCCCCATTCCTAATCCATTAGCGTAATTAGTACTTAAGCGTATAACCCGAACGGGTAGTAAGACGCGGTGCTAAATATTATTATTATTATTATTTAAAGTCTGTTCAGCGTAGGAATTGTTTTCTGAAAGGCCTTTTTCCGTA
>CABFWO010004671.1:7327-60385 GCA_902155825.1 Timema genevievae
GGGGGGGGGGGGGGGGGTGAGAGGGTGCGGTTCGTACCAGGTACTATCGTTCAAGGGGTGTCCTAGGTGTAATTTTGCTATATATATAGTTTAAAAGATAAAGATATTATTAAAATACTATTGAAATCCTACTGTTATTAAATAATGCTAGTAAAGTATTCATTTTAAATCATTATTTGTTACCTGGCTCTCCACCGTTTTCAAGTCAGTGTGGCAAGTGCGACATTGATGAAAGGATTTTTTTCAGTGTGGCTGAGTGTAATTGCATTCAATGTCTTTAAGGATGTGGGGAGAGTAATAATAGTGGGAAAACAATTTTTATTATTTTAAAAAATTTCCCCACAAAAGTTTAAAGATGGCAGAAAAGATGTAAAGGGCGAAAGGCATAAGCATTCCAAGGCAATGAAACGCTTTTACGAAGAAATTAGGAAAGCCCAAACCGCTAATAAGTTGGTGAAATGACCTCAAACCTATATTATGTTATTGAACTTAAATAATTAACTTTTTTTGAAAATTCTTTTGAAATCTGGAACCTCCAACTTTGCACGTCAATATCTTACCACTGAGCTATCTAGGGCTAATCCTGTGTTAGGGTCATTTATCGCTCATATTTTAAGGGTTAGTCGGTACACGATGTGAAAAATTGTCGGCCATTTAATAACAATCAGAAACACACTCCATCGTTGATCCAGGGGAGCTTTATGCTGCCGTTTGAATCATTCTTATTAATTTTAAATGGTTTCTTGGATATAATTTTTTAAAGCAGAAGTCACCAACCTTTATTTAGCTGCAGATCACATAAATGTTTTACCAAGACGTAAGCCACTTATTAGCTATTCAGCAAAATTTTTTTAGAAAATAATCTTAAGAATGACCTTGAACAAAGAATACAGCGTGATACGTTAATGTGTATGCACAATTGTGCATATGTTAAATAAATAGAGATTACTTTTTAATCATATTGGCCATGAGATGAAATTTGTAGGTTAATATATTAATATGTTACTTTTTACAAGAAACACAAAATATTTTTAAAAAAATTGATTCCCTGTTGATTTCTGAGCACCTTCCCTTTTCTTTCTAAAACTTTTGTCTTTGCGAGTAAATTTCAAATAATCTTGTTAGCATAAGAGACTTTTATTTATAGTGTTAATATATTGTTGTAGTACAACATATGATTTTTGAAACGTTGCGAAGTCGTGTATACAAATCTACTTTTACAGCTAGCTCAATGACGTGCGCTAGACTCCCGAAAAAAAAATTATTGGAAATACAAGTTTATTCTTGGCAAGGGCAGAGCATAAGTGATGAACAATAAGTTAAATTAGGAATGAAATTATTAAATTTTAAAGACCAACCCTCCTGGACTTGTGAGCTGCTTCTTATTCGCATATTTCTGGCAGAAAGACACCTAAGCATCCCCGATGGTGACAAAGTCAAGTAGGCCCTAACAATGCTTTAATAATTTGTGCCACTATTGGCACCATAAATCAGCCATTCTAATGCTTTGTGAATTAAAAGATAACATTAAAATACAAAGTGACGCATAATTAGCAGAGCTAAATATAATTCCATTGACCATATTTATCTGTATTTTTATCAATGCGTCTTATTAATATATGTATTTATGATTGGAAACAATATAAGTCTGTACTGATATTATTGTGTGCGAATAGGAAAATAATAAATAGCAGTTTTTGAAATGTGTCACTTGTTGGTAGGGCACAATGAAGTGTCGCTGTCCAGCTATCTAACGAGTTCTAGACTCGGATAGGCCTACATCAGAGCATGAAGAAGTAAGATCAAGTTTATTTTTATTTTTGAAAAAATATCCATGGTAAAAAGAGGAAAATAATTTGGGGTCCTCAGCTAGCAGTGGGTCCAAATACATTATAATTTATAATATACATACAGTGGCTCCGTTTAGGCCTAAAAGTGACCCTCTTTCGTACCGACCATCGGCAAATAATTGTGCAATTTCTGGGGACAGTGACCACATCCAGCCGATCCTAGAAAAGTTTTCATATATAACATGCCTATGATTATAACAAAAATCAATAATATCAGTGATGCTATTTACAACAAAAAAATTAAGCTATTAAAAGCTGTGAAATACAGTAAGTGAAAATTACTTATAATTCATTACACAAATGTTAAGCTTTTTTTAATCGAGTATGCTACATAAGAAAATGTGTTAGTGTTTCAATAAATTATTAGTGACTGATTCTTGCTCAGTATATTCTCCCGCAGATGAATAAGATTAAATATTTAACATTTTGTATATCAATTCACCATTTTACAAGAAAGATAAACTAACAAATAGCGCGCAATCAAAAGCGATTTAAAGTATTTGGCATTAACAGATACGAGAGTATTAATATGGCTTAAATACTTCGTTGTTGACATAATAGGCTTTTAAGCTACATTTAAGTATTTCAAATATTAATTAAAAACGGATCTATTTGAATTTTTTTATTTATTTGTCCTTAAAAAATGAAGATATTTCAAATATTTAATCAACAAAGTAAAAAAAACCAACAATGTTCACCGTTGTAGACGATGTTACAGGATTTTGTAATAATAAACATATAATTGAACAAGAATGTGTTCCCAAATATATTCATGGACAATAAAATTATAAATCTAGTAAATCATAAAAAATAAAATAAATAAAATCATGCTTAGTGACAGTCTTTCTGACAATCATCGGTGTATCGAAAGCTTAGAAGCGCAAATAACTCGTAACTAAACACAGCCTACTGTGAAAACTATTGGTGCTAAAGGAATTAATCTTATTTCAAAATAAAATTAAGTTCATGATGATTATTTCGTACATTTACAGTACCCATCCATGTCAATCAGGATTTTTTTTTCCAGCGTGAAAATATGTCTGCAAGGAAAATTGTATTATAGTTTTTTTTCAAAGAAAACTTTTTTTTTCAAAACGAACTCGTTAGAATTTGGGAATGTTAATAAGATCATAATAGCTTATAAGGCTTTTGTAAATAATTCCGAAAAAATTACGGTGATAGTCAAAATAACTCCGGAGAAACGGTGAGTTAAGTTTAGGGGTGTTCTAATATTTGATCGCGGAAGTCATGACGTATTATTCTCAACTCGGTGAACCCGAAGAAACTGTCATGAAAGGAGACAAAGATAAGTAAAAAAACCGTTCCCCCTTCTTTCTCTTCGTCAACCAATAAACATACGAGCGATAACGAAACTATGATGGCAGAGAAAATGACATAAACCTCACCCTTCGATTTCCTTTACTCAACTGATTTGTCTGCTCCCTCGCAATCGCATGGGCTTATATCAGGTTGGAAAACTGTATTGGGGAGATATCAGGTTGGAAAACTGTATTGGGGGGATATCAGGTTGGAAAACTGTATTGGGGAGATATCAGGTTGGAAAACTGTATTGGGGAGATATCAGGTTGGAAAACTGTATTGGGGAGATATCATGTTGGAAAACTGTATTGGGGAGATATCATGTTGGAAAACTGTATTGGGGAGATATCAGGTTGGAAAACTGTATTGGGAAGATATCAGGTTGGAAAACTGTATTGGGAAGATATCAAGGTTGGAAAACTGTATTGGGAAGATATCAGGTTGAAAAACTGTATTGGGAAGATATCAGGTTGGAAAACTGTATTGGGAAGATATCAGGTTGAAAAACTGTATTGGGGAGAAGTATAAGCCTACATCTAACATATTTCCAAAATTTAAGCCATTTGAGTGAATCGCCATTTTTTACAATGGTCCATTCCCCTTAGTTATTACATGTGTTTACCTTTATCAGGTGCGATGCACGAAATATATTTGGGGGTGGGGTGGTGAACCAGTGTTTTTCCCAACTCTAAGTATTTCGAAATTAGAAAAATTTCCAAGTAGCAAAGTAGAGTACAAGAAGAGCAATGTTGAGAGGGGGGGGGGAGATNATAATCAAGCCTTGAACCGAGCTTTTAGGCAACCATAGTTTTAAATGTATTTATTTGTTCATACTGGATTTTTAAAGCTACAAGGCTTTTTCAGTGCAAAAGGAAATAGCTTGAACTATTATTTATTTCAGTTTACCTGCATCTGAGCTAAATATCCAATTGAGCTTAGATATATTTGTTTAGATTTGCGGATATCGTTCAGATTGTGTATTTTAGGTTAACATATTTAACTGACTTTATTACAGCTGTTTCTAACATTTTGTAGTTTATGACCACAACTTTTCTCTCTGCGGCCATCGCGAGCCTTTGATAACTGAAAAGCATTCAAATACAGGTTTTTAAGTTTTTTCACTGTGTATTGCTACTAGCCCGGACTATCTACAGGTAACTAAACCAGTGGGATAGGTAAAATTTAGAGGAAATGTACCCTTATTTGCTTGGAGGGATATTAGAATAAACTACTGGCCAGAATTAAAATCCTTACTTCACCTTCACTAAAAACCAAACCAAAAGAGCGTGACATTAAACTCGCATGTCCACTAATGCTTGTTTTAGTTATTATAAATTGCTTATAATGATTGTATGCGACTAATATTTAGTAAAATAGAATCAACAAGCCCGGGATTGGGGGATGATTTTATATTATGCTAGCAGCATTACAAGGCTGCCACAGTAAACAAATCTGCAACAAGCTATCAGAATGGAATAGCCAAAAGGAACCTAATCCGTAACCAGGTCGTTTTTTAGCACTTCAACAACTTAAATTTCTATTAAAATTATGTATCTTCCTATAATCATAAAATCCTTGAAAAAGTAAATATAAAGCTAAAATCTCTATAATTTGACGTCACGCTGTGACCCCCAGGTTGGAAACCGCTATTTTATTATTACACACGTGGAAGCAATGTTTAACTAGTTAGCTCCCCGATCTGTAGAACTCGCTCGTCACTTTATCAAGAAATTAATAATTTAGCCATGTTTATTTAAAAACATTTCCAACTGTAAAATAAAGCAACAAAAAATTGACTTTATCGATATTTCTATAGTATTTTGATACCTGTATACCAATGTCCTGCTTCATAACCTCATGGAAGTTGCCCTAAAATTTTAATACTGGTACGTCAATAAACTATTCAAAACATATTGTAATTTAGCGCGTGAGGTTGAAGGGGCTTCCCCTGAAATTGTATTAAATAACTGACGGCAAATTCGAAATCAGCACTCTAAACAACATGGTTATAAGAAATCTAATGCAAATCGAACACTAAATAAAGAATTTAAAAATGTATCCCAAATTTGAAAATGTTAAAGTGTGGAAAAAAACTTATTTTTTGTTTAATGTAGTCTACTTAAATCAAATGAAAAATTATAAGAGTTGTAACAATGTAACACAGCCCTATTACTCCTCTTCCTTTATTGTTACTTTGAGCCTATTTTAATGAACCATGAAATAAGATACATCAGTTCAATTCAAACTAGTATGGATACTTGCTAGAAAAATAAGTGTGTATTCAGAAGTCAAACATTAACACTAACCTCAATGTCCTCATTTCATCAGTCAAAGCTTTTGATAAGAAAACAATAAAATGTTGAGTAACATTCCCTGCATTTATGCCTTCAAAATTTAATAAAGTCCTAATTAAGGCATTGGCTGTACAACATATGATAGTTTGAATGATAATTTACAAAAAACTGCGACAGTCTAGCAGCCACGAAAGTCATAACTAGAAACACTAAACCATAAACAAAACATTGATTGACAATGTTGCCACTTCAAGCATTGCTGGCTGAGTGAAATGTTGCTACTGGGCAGCTAATGTTCCATTATGATTCGTTTCCATAGCGCATTTGGCATACACTGACTGGCCGTTGTCTCTGCCTACTGACAACGGCGCTACTAGACTACTTGATTAAATAAGCTTTCTACAATTTACTACAGAAGGAATCCCCTTTCAATGTTTGATGATTTTTGATGTTAGGATTTTTTGTATAGTAGGGATCAACAGTTGGGAAATTTTAAATTTGTCTGTACAAGTCTGTGGTTAAGGACTTTCATAATAGAAAGTAATGGGGTACAGAATAAGCCAAGAATTTTCCAACTCCAGATCTCAAATTCACAAAATTTCTAACTTTCAAGCTTTTAAACAACATTGGGGGTATAGGGGTGTCACCCTACCCGGCGCGATGCCCCCTGACCTTTAAAGGCATTTCCTGATACCTTATACTAGTGGCAGAAAAGACCCGTGCAGGGGTCGAGAGTGAAGTACACCTGCATTGCAGGGGTTGAGGAAAATATTAATTACTTGTACATTTTTGATTAAGTTGCCATCGTAAATATCAAATTTATCCATAATTATAGGGCCGGTCCTAGACAATTTGGGGCTCCCTGCAAACTGTAGGATGTGGGCACCATAAATTCTTTTTATGTAAAATATTAGAGCAGTCCAATCACATAGCAAATGAAATAATATGAATCAGACTAATCAAAAAATATATTAGGGTAGCAATATCTTATATGATCTTGAAAATAAAACGAACATGCGAGCTTGAACTAATTATTTATTTAATAAATGCTACGAAACTCTGCACGGACTTTCTCGCTCTATTGTTTAAAAATGGAGATATTTACTCAAAACTCGTAATATACACTAGCAAATCCAAGCATATATTGCACTATAACTATGTAAATCATTTTTTGAGTCCCGGTTTTAAATTTCATAATTTTATTTTTAAAGAACTAATGTCCTCATTTGTATGTTTGGACCGATAAAAGATATCAATATTGGGTCCACAAGGGTCAACACTTCGTATTGAAATTTAAACTTCCGGTTAAAATTTTCGATATTCTATTAGGTGTTGCACATCTTCATGTCATCGCATTGCTATTAAATTCCTCATTTATAAATTTTGACCAATAAAAAATATAAATATTGAATTAGTGAGTCCAAAATGGAGATATATCATTGTTGTACAAACATTTCTCAAGGGTTCGGCTAGTCTGACAAACGTGCAAGCGAGCGCGCAAGCGACTGAGTGGCCAGACTGGTGAGCGTGCGAACGAGCGCGTGATTAGCAGATAGCTCTCGTTAATTGTTGAAGAGGAGGCTCCGAATCTTGCCTGAGTGAACTGAGAGTGGTTTAAACAAGTGATTTATTGTTGTGGTTTTCTCATCCTCTCTCCACGCTAATGGTGATTCTTATTTGTAAAGGCCTACTTTGAATAATATTGAAGTATTTTAACATATCAGTTTTACATGTATATATATATGTATGGTTTATGATCTTACAATTAAATTAGGCCGTTAGTAGCAAGTGTGCTAAACCTATCGATATTAATAAAAATGTCCAAATGAAAAGTTTTCCTAGCACTCAATGCACCAATATACAATAATATTGCCTAGCGCCTGTAAACTAGACTGTACCGGGTCGAGCGCGCGCGCTTGAAAAATAGAAACAGTTCTATCTTTCAAGCGCGCGCGCTCAGCCGCTCGCTCGCTCCAGTCTGGCCACCTCTCATTATAACCAATGTGTTCTATTTTATATTTTAGTCGCTCGCACGCTCGTTCGCTCAGTCTGGCCGCCTCCTAAGAGGTTTAGGGAAAAATAACAAACTTTTTGAACGACCTATATTTAATTACTATATGGCATTGGAGAATAATTGCGTTAAAAATTAAGTAGTATCTCTTTACAACTAAAGCTCACAAAATTGTATTAATATATTTGCCAATATCTCAGAAATTGTTGGTTTTATAAAAAATATATTTCATATAAAAGTTTTTTATTTTTAATAATCTTAATCAACACCTAGATACGAATTTTAATCAAAATCGTTAGAGCCGATTTAGAGAAAATCGATTTTTTCTCTTTTCGTCGTTTATTATATTAAACTACTCCTAATTTTAAATTTAAACAGACACACAGACAAACGGCATTGCAAACACCACTTATTAGGGTTCGGGGGGGTCATGAGAAGTCGACATCCATCAATATTTCAGGTTAGATTTTTTTAAGGTCGCAATACTTTCTTTACCTTTTGTGTTCGAAAAGTTAAAAAATATATATATTTGCGTAAAGCTTGAAAGTTATTGGTTTTATAAAATTATGCTTCGAATAAAATATTTGTATTATAAATAGATCTACATATTTGTAACGATGAGTAATTTCATATCTCAAATAGTTTAGGAGATATGATAAAAAATGTTAATTTACGCATCAGACCGGAGCCCTTAAAGTCATTTTGCCGAAATATTGAGAGCAGCCATTTTGTTTGGAATATTTATAAATGTTTAGAAATGAAATTTAATCAAAATCGTTAGAGCCGATTTTGAGAAAATCGACTTTTTCTCTTTTTGCCATTCAGTAAACTACCCTTAATTTTAGGGTTAGATATCTAGTTCCAAAAACCCCTCGGGGCAACCCTATGAAAACCTTAGATACCAAGTTTTAGCCTGATCGGTAAAATAGTTTAGGCTCTAGTTGGAGGTACAGACAGACAGATGGAAATTCAAAAACCACTTTTTTGTATTCGGGGGGGTCATGAAACGTCGAGATTCATCAAAATCTCGAGTTCGATTTTTTTGACGATCACAATAATTTCTCTACCTGTACGATAGCGAGAAAGTAAAAAGAGACAATTGATTGATGTATTGTTTTGGGATTGAATAAATCAAATTAAATTTCCTAATTTAAATTGAGTAGGCCTACAAATCTTGAAATTTAATCTTTAATTGATGAGTAAAAATAAAATTTTAAATAATTTTTTCGCATAGATATTTTGAAAAACCACAATTAAAGATAAATTTATAAACCACAAGTAATTTGAACTGATGGTTGTTTAAATACTTTGGTCTAAAGCTTAGCTTGTATCCCAAAAGGTTAGTTCGCCTTCTTATAAGACGGTATTACCATAATTTAAGCTTGTATAAAGAGGGTAATTAAAGGAAAATATCTAATTTTCAATACAACCAACACTATATTGTTCAAAAGAAAAATACCTGCTATTATGTAGCATCATGAATCGAGTCACTGGTATGAAGCAAATAAAACATTCTACAAAGCTTAGTTGTTCTATCCTTTCGTGCATCCTATGTTTAGTCCTTGATATCCTCTAGATCAGCGGTTCCCAAACTGTGCTCCGCAAAACATCTCCAAGTGCTCCGCGAATAAAACTAAATAAAATGTGACACGATATCAAAACTGTGAATTTGTGCGTCCATGAACCACAGTTAAGTATTGGGTAGAAATTATTTACAGACTGCACTTGGCGAAACCAGACAGAGAGACTAGAGGGTGCCAGTTCACTTCGTCTCTCTGAGAACTTCGTGGCGCTTTCAGATACAATTGTTTGCTTCGACACCTTTCCAGAATTTTCTGGGAAGTTTCTATCGCATATTAAAAACTCGTGTTCCTTCACACCTTCATTCAGTTGAAGTCCAGTCAATATACATTCCAGAGTCGAAACAAATCAAGTAGCAGTGCAATGCTATTTATTCGAGTGTCGGAAAAGCCAACCTGGTATCGGAGCAGTATGAGTGCTTGAATGATTTGAAATCAGATTCTGCGGTAAAAGATAATTTTGCAACTAACAAGTCATCATCAGAATTTTGATGTCAGCTACGAGATGAATTTGAAGTTTAGTCAGATAGAGCGAAAATAACCCTTCTTCCCTTTGCGATAACTTATCCATTCACGGTAGGAATTACTCTCTGAAAGGTCTTTTTTCCTACCAAAATCCTACTATATAATAGCTTTCTGGTAGGGAAAAAGGCCTTTCAGAAAACAATTCCTACGATGAACAGACTTTACTTACGTGGATCAGGATTCTCTGCCTATGTGGCTACTAAAACAAAATATCCCGGCTCAATGCAAAGCTAGATATTCGGTTGCAGCAGTCCTATCCCTCTCATTGGAATTTAAGTTCGCGGGATACAGTTTTTTTTTTTGCAGCCATGATAATGGTTTTAACACTATCTATGTGGGTAACATTGTGTATTTACAATACCTGCTTTGAATTCGTTATCAAATGTGTTGCTCTAGGTTAATTTATGTTTTTTATTGTTGTTTTGCGTTTATGTAGTTAAGTTCCTTATTTCTCTTATATTAAAGGATAAAATAACATTTATAATGAAATAAAACTTGATGTTTAACATGCCCAAATGCTTAAACATTTGTTTACATCGTGAATACTGCTGCCATTCGGTTTAGTATCTATCTATGTAGAGTCTATGTGAAAATATCGTCGCCCTTATACCAAAGACACTTATGTGCAAAATTGTTGTTTTGAGAAAACAATATCTAAAGTTACAATTTTCAATGGCTTTCAATAGGAAAAATTTAATTTAGATCATAATTTAAGCTATTTAGAAATCTAAAAATAATTCGTGCTTTTACTATACGATAAAATATCGACTAACAACTTTAAAAAAATTGCATTTAGTTAAATATAGCAAAAAATGAATGCGCATGCCTTTAGCATCAAGGCAACTATAGTGCTCCATGAGAAATTTTTCTCTTAGAAAGTGCTCTGTGATTCAAAAAGTTTGGGAACCGCTGCTCTAGATAGAGGCGGCCCAAGGTAATTTTTTGTGCCCGGGCGGGATTGCTTTTTGGCATCTCTTTACTGGGGCTTCACACGTTCGCCGAAAAACTAGCACAGAAACGTGGTCACGTGACGCGCTCTAAGCCAATCACAAGATTTCCGATTAATCGGCGCGAGCTGTTCTGCTGAAGTTCAACTATTCTCTACTTTGTGCGCTCTGCTCGAGATGTTCGGCACAGGAGAACCAATCAAATATCAGAACCAACCATCTAAAATTAGTACGCATGCGCATTTGTCTACGCATGAGCTCTTCGGTCAGAAGCTAGCTGACCTGACAGCTTCATTGGCCGTTGTGTGGAGATTTGAAATAACTCGTTAATGTAAAGCGTGTTTATTGATATATTGGATTGTGCCACGACACAGCGTTATAATTTGTAAACAACCACTGGGACAATGATCTAAAATATATGTTTATCAACTAGAAAATAAAATATGTAGATAATCAGCCGTTTTAAAGCGTTGCAATGCATCATGGGTCAACTTAAAGTTCGAGAATTACTTCGCAGATTCTGCTTTCTATTTTTCGGCTTGCGTGTGAATCAAGCTTTAGCCACCTCAAAGTTGAAGGGCGGGGGGTTTGGAGGGGCACAGTTCCCCAACCACCTTATGCGAAAAAATATCACACACAACTGCCTCTAAAAGCTATTTGGAGCATTTTTTAATGGTTACTAAGGCAGAAACTTACTTAGCACAATTCCCCTAAAGTTCTAAGAATTCGCATAAAGTAGAGTAAATTTCATCAGAATTTATTGATATAAAAGCAATTAGCTAACTTGAAATGGCATAGTATAAGTTTCTTTAAAACCTTATAAAAAATTATTTACTATTTTTCCATTAAAAAATCAGTTGCGGTGTAGGAGGAAAACATTAGTCCAGGATATTATTAGTCTGAATGCAAGAAGGACTCTAGTACAGCATCGGCACGCACTCAAAAGAACGGCATCTCTTTGACACCGATAATAATATCAATGTTGACTAGGAAATTCGTGTCGATATTAATGCTACTTTATTAAACCTCTCACTCACACCTAAGTTATTTGCCAACGCCTTCACCGCATCAACACCAATGTTTTTAATCCTATCTTAAAAAGGAAAAAAGAAAGACAATTAATTAGCATATTATGTTAAAAGCCTTTGAATATTTGACACCCAGGGAGGCTTCTTACTCTGGCACCCTCCATAAATATGATTTAAATTTAAACACACATACAAATATATAACATTCTAAATTATATTATAATAATTATAGAGTAGTCACACGCCCCTATAAGTTATTTAGAAAAGCCTTCCTCTGAAATCTTTTTAAAATCTAATGCCGTAAGGCTTAAGAATTTATTTAAAGTAGTCTTTAACTTTTAAAAAAATTGATGCCTTTAAAAGCCCTTTGGAAACTCAATCTACCCATTATCGACAGTCTTGTCTTATTTTGATACAAACTAAAGTAAATATTGGCATAGTTTGAAGAATTTGTACCTTCATCCCTGCTGCTATCTTCGGGTGAAAGAGAATCTTGACTTTTTGATGTTGGCAGCTCTTCCCAAGGCCTGAATAGGCAGTATTTATCCATACTAATAATAAACTAAATACATGCAATCAAATTAATAAACGTCCAACCTGCCTCAGTGGCATAGTTGGCTAACACGCTAGTCGTGTTGAGCTCGACTGCCGAGGACGGGAAGATCGAGGTTCGAATCTCGGTCGGGTGAACTGGGGGGAGGGGGGTTCCTAAATGGTTTTCCACTCTCCCTCCACGCAAATGCGGGTTCATTTCCTCTAAATTCAACTTTCCCCATTTCTAATCCATTAGCGTAATTAGTACTTAACCGTATAACCCGAACGGGTAGTAAGACACGGTGCTAAATAATAATAATAATAAACGTCCGAAAAGATACACTAACAAATGAGTTTTGATTTGTTCTGACACACACACACACAAACACACGCATCCTAAGGGCGGCATTAACAAAGAGCCACTACCTAAAAATTTCCCAGTCTAAAGATTTCCTAAGAACTTGAGAGCGACGTTGACAAAGAAATTAAAAAAACAAAATTGGCGGTATTGACAGGCGGCATTGTCAAAGAACCACTACCTAAAAATTTCCTAGACTAAAGATTTCCTGCCACACCGGTACGGCGTTCCCAATCCACTATATCCCTAGCTACAGTAGTCAGCACCAAAGAAGCCATGGGGCTACTATAGTATAAAAAAAAACAGCGCTGAGTATACAACCCCTGACCCCTGATCAAGCCTGCCGCCTTTGTAAACTTACCCCAACAGGTTCTGAGATTGTAGCACTCGGGATTATTGTTCTGAGCAAAAGTCTGGATTATCTAAATTAAGTATGGTTTATCAATCAACTTCTTACGCCCGGTAATAAAGGTTTGGAGTTAGGATCATATTCTTCGTCGTTTAAATACGTGTTGTGTCTATGTATAATTATGCCTGAAGTCTCCCCAATAAGATAGATATATTATGGGGCCTCTTGGGAGACATTTTTTCAAGATTTCTTGAAATAATTTAACTAAAATAAACTAAGGAAAAATGCCTAATAAAAAGTGTTTGAAATAGTAGGCCTATCACCTATTGTAAAATATGATTAAAAATCGCAAATAAAACATTGAAATAAGGAAAAGTCACATAAAAGATTTTTCAAAGGAAATGCTTAGAGCTATGAGTATCAGCAGGGATAATTATGAAAACTTTTACAGAAGAGCCAAACAAAAAAAAAAAGTTTGGGTAGCCAAAGATTTTTATTCATTAATTTCTCTTCAAAATTTATGTTTAAAAAAGGATAAAAACACATAATAGACCAATATGAATAATTTATTAAGTGTAAATAGCCGAAGCTATATTAATGGTAGTTGGTTCAGTTAGATATCATTCTGAAAATTGAAAAATTACACCTGGATTCGATTCCCGTGTCCAGGTGTCATTTTTCAATTTTCAGAACAATATGAATAAGTTTTAATACAATGAGAATGAAAAACTAAGTACATTTCTTAGTGGCTTAGTATGTTTTTAAGTTCCTTTATATGGGCTGTGAGATGAGTGAAATGATTGTAAATGAGCTTCCAGTATTTTTTTATAATCTAAATTAAACTGTGAAGAGGATAAATAGGCCTAAGTTGATTTCTAAGATTACTTTTCCTAAGTTTAATGGTTGTAAACAATTGTTCTCATGAATATGGGAATGCAAACAATGCCATGTATTTATTTTGACATGATTTAGCCCTACTAAGTTTGGAAATGTTGATTTTGACATAGTTTTATAAAAATCCCGTTTTGTTGTATTTAAAAAAAAAGCCCGATTCACAATGTAATACATTTAGATTATTTATCCCGCGGGCCGGATTGAACACACCGGCGGGCCGTAGTTTGCATTACCTGGTATAGTATATGGGCTGATGTACATTCAAGGTCAACCAACAAAAAATAGTACTATTATAATAATTATTATTATATCAACGAGCGCTGAAAAGTTATAAAAAGTGCCTCTTATTAATTTTTCAACAAATGTAATGTGAAACAAACGCACATTTAGAATTACCCAAATATTAGTAGAAAAAAATACTGCTTTTATGTATAATGTAATAGTAATAAAACAATTACATAACAAAAATATTGTTAGTGTTTTAACAGTGTGAGAAAAGTAGTCTACATTGTATAGTTTCGTCGTCGGCGGAAAAATCCGTAGAATAGGCTACTTATTTTAGTACCTATTTTTTTGCGCGTGTTTGATTTATCTTACTAAAAACATGGCACGCAAGTCCGCGTGCTGATATTCGTTAAAATCAAAGTATAATAAAATTCAGTTTGAGTTTTAGATTGTTCTAAAACGATGCGAGTTTATGGAAAACGATCCGGGGAAAGCAGATAACTTCCCCAGAAAAAAAGCTACTAACACAAAAGTTATTTTTACCATTAGATGGAGAAAAAAACATCAGCATTATTATTTTAGAAGAAAATAAATTGTTATTGGGAAATGTAGACTTGAATTATCTGTAAAATGAAAATGAACATTGGCTCTGTGAGCAAACAAAATAATAGGCCTACTTCAAATTATGGTGTTGACTCTAATTAAATCTTGGTTTAATCTAATTCCCTATTTAAATGTTAACTTACCACCGAGGTTGTAATCCATTCTTATGTTTAACGTGGTGTTCAAAAGATCCGTCAACACTGTTTACACCACTTTGTCTAGTCCCAAACACAACACAGTCACCCTGATGAATCCATTTGATCACTTCCCCGCGAAAAGTACTAGGCACATGGGTATCAGTAGTCCTGACAACAGATTTAAAACACAGGTAAATAGAATCTTTCCCAAACAAGGGCGAGTCGATGGGCAACCAAATATTCACAAGGGCCTCGGTAGAATTCGACCAAACTATACTTGTAGAGTATTCGCCACTCGCATTCAGAGGAAGACACTCGCTGCCTTTTTCACCAAAATATGAAACCGGTCTGACACTCAAATCACTATTAAAATCATTACCTGTAATTCGTATTAAAAATTTATAAAACTCTTGGGAGTTAGCACTTATAACTTTAACATTGTGAAGAACGGAAACTGCGGTAAGGTTTGTTTGAGTCCCGGCACAGACTTTCATTTTCATTAACTGTAAAAACACGAAAATACATAAGAACTTAAAAAACCGATGTAGTGTTACGAACGCCATGTTGCTGCACACTGCAGTCATGCCACCTATCGGACCTGTATATATAGTCCCAGCAAATTTGGACTACACGGGATATTTTAGCGCAAAATTAATTTTAACTATATTTTGTTTAAATAATTAAATACATATACATTTTTAGTTTATATTGAGATATTATGTAGTTAATATTTTTATGTTAGATTTCAAGTGCTTTGTTATAATATTATATAATTAAAATAAGTTTAATTTGCAAAGGTGTTTTGTAATTTAGAACAAATAAAAATATTAGATAGATTTATATATATATATATAATTATTTAAATACTCTGGGTGTTGTTTCTAAATATTACGTTTCAAATAAATATTTTAAGATTCTAATGGATCGTAGAAGAACTTGGTAAATAAAATTCCTTTTATTACCAGGCTAAAGTAATTGTTGCTCTAAAGTATAAGTTTTTATGTACTGTATTTCTTGGAAAGGGAATGAAAGCATAAAAGTCTGAAGTTCTAAAAATATTCTTTTATATAACGTAAAAAACATATATACAAAAAAAATTGAGTATTTTTAATTTATCATATACATGTCTAGGATCATGAAAGTTTGTATAATATTTGATTTATTTAACTCTAGATTAATTTAGTTAGAACACAAGTTTAACTTAGTTTTGAAAAAATATCTTATTGCTGATGGAGGGGTAAAGGTGGAGGTGATATATGTGTGTGTGCATGGTGACCATTTTCTCATTACACAAATACGGGGAACTATATTTTCAAAGGTTGGCTACTCAGCCTATTCTATTCATTATTATTGAATTATTATGCTTATTATTATACATTTATTACGTTTTCCTAACACCGCGCTTACTATCTGTTCAGGTTATACAGCATACCAATTTATTACTATTACTTAGTGGCGTTTATTCAATGGAAGCCAATTGGGAATACAGAAAATAAGAGAAAAATAAAGTTAAAACAAATTAAAATAACTACCGTATTATTAGAAACCTCTCCAACTAGTATACTGTCAATAATAGTTTAGATGGTAACTCTTATTTCTTAGAGCAAGCAGTTTTTTTTCAGACTGACCGGCCTTCTAGATGATCTTATTCTCTATACCCGATTCCGTCAATCGTTTGTTTCCAGGTTTGTCTAGTCCTCGTCGGGTAAAGTGGAGTAGCGTTTCCCTAGGCGAGTATTAGCTCAGTTTACTTTCGTGATTAATGTATAATCGTACTTAATATATGGTTAAAATATTAATGTTTAGGTTTTTAAGCAATATTTATTGTTTATAGATATATTATTAGAACTATATTATAAAATAATGTATTTATCACCGATTTACAGTAAGTTTAGTCTTATTTTACAAGAATATCGACGCTTGTTTGCTCCTTCAAGGGAAGCGGGTTGTTTCTTTGCGCACCTACAATAGTAGAATGATGAGTGTGTCAACAAGTACAGCAGTGGAAGAGGGCTGCTATGTCAAAACTCATAAGTAATATTTTGAAGAATGATTTTTCATTCCGGTATTTTGACGAAAAAAAAAATTTGAAACAGGCAGACCCACCCCATCTTTAGGCACCTTATCAACAGCAAAAACTCTAACATTTCAATGCTAAATGTTATGAAAGTCTTTAATAATTATTATTTAGTAATTATTATCAGTGTGTTGGGTTGGTGAAAAATGATATAGTTGACCTTACTACTTACTAACGATAATGGCGTGTAGAATAAATCCAGATTTGGTGATATTAATAATATTAGCAAAGCTATTAAAAGGCATGTCTAAGGTCAAACTCATTTACAAGCCACAACCCAACAGAAAACTTCGGCAATCATAAATTTACCATTATTATTATTATAATTATTATATTAGAATTATTATTTTAAAATAATGCATATATTTAATGATTCAGTAATATTTATGAGATCACCAATTATTTTGTTTTACCCAATGCATATTTAATGTCACTCCCTTTCTCCCCCATAATATTTTAAACTCTACAAAAAACAAACAAGGAAGAACTAGTGTGACCTTCCAATTAAACTAGGGTCCATCAGTCTCCCTTTATTGTAGTCACATTGCTTCACTTTGTCCAGAATTGACCACACGCCAATGCTATTATTATCACCGCTTGTTAATTAATCGAGATCTTGAGGCAGACAGATCGTTACGTGAAACACAGTAAGCAGTGATTAGATAAGAAGAATTCGAGGATTCCCAATGCACAAAGGCTGAATTCCAAACTCAGAGTTGGCCTTGTAAAATTATAGCCGAGGACATTCACGGGACGCATAGTAAAATACTGAACATATACGTGGGTTTTTTTTATCAGTAAAGATTATGGGACGAGACTCTCAAATAGAGAACTGACCCGTGAAATACGGGACGGTCACCTTATGTATGTCTCACAAGTGGAGTGTCCAGCAGAAAAAAATGACAAATTTGAGGAAGGTCTAGAAAGGCATATGGGGAAACGAGTGGCAGGTAGTAATGGGGAATCTTAACGCAAACGTGGGAAAAGAGAGAGGAGGGTTTGCAGAGGTGTTAGGGAGAGAGAAACGAGGAGGGTAGCAGGATGTTGTAGTTATGTACAAGAAATAAAATGAAAGTGACAAACAGCTGGTATAAGAAGGAAATAGAAAGCCAAAAGATCACTAGATACAGTTGGGGAGCAAAGTTCGGTGATAGACTACTTTTTCATGAATGAAGAAATGAAGGGGCAGATCATTAACATCTAAGTAATACCAATTGTGTCCTTGGATATTAACCAGAGGTTGTTGGTGACAGACATAAAGGGATGGGAATGTAGGATAAAGGTAGTAAGACAAGAAAGAAGAATAAGGGCGTAGAGGCTAAAAAATTAAGAGGAAAGAAAGCTGTACCTAATAAAGGCAAATAGCTTCATACACAAGGACGAGTTGCAAAGTGTAGAGGTGGAATGGAAAAGGTTTAAGAACAGTCTGGTAGGTGCTGGGAGAAGAGGAGGTATGTGGGAAAGCAAGCGATAAAAGTGGAAGAAGAGACCCTTGTGGAGAATGGAGGAGAAGAATAAAGCATTCAGAAGGAATTTTAAGGATAGGAATGAGAAAATAGAGACAACATTTTGGGAGAGGAAGAAAAGAGTGTGGCGAGTGTTATGGGAAGCCAAGAAGGATTGGATTCAAAAACAGACAAAACAGCTGGAATAAGACGTGAAGGAAGTAAGGTGTTATATAGCCAGGTAAAAAACAGGAGAAAGAAAAGGAACCATGGATGATATATTTTGAGAAAATGTTCAACCCGGAAGAGTAAAGGGATGGGAGTGAAACAAAGGAACAGGAAGAAATAAAAGAAGAGGAGGAAAGAGGTCCCACATGTAAAAAGGATAAAACAAGTAAAAGCACCGGGTGTGGACAAACTGTCTGTGGAAATGATAAAGAGCAGCAGGTGAAGTGAGTATACAATGGTTATACAGGATGCTAAGAGTGGTTTGAAAGGAGAACAAGGTACTGGGAGACTGGAAAAAGGGAGTTATAATACCTAAGTTCAAGAAAGGAGACAGGAAGAGGTGTACAAATAATGGGGAGATAACGCTGATGTGCTACTATACAAAAATATATGGGAAATTACTCGAAAATAGAATCAGAAATAAAATTAAAAGAAGGTGGAGAGAGGAACAGCCCAAATTTAGAGAACAGAGGTCTACCATATTTTTAATCTTTTCCATATGACAGCTGATTGAAAGAAGGTATGAATAAGGGATCGACTTGGTAATGGTATTTATGGATGTGGATAAGTCATATGGTAGCGTGGATAGAAATAAAGTTTGGAAAGCGATGGAGGCCGAAATGGAAAGAGGAGTTGAAATGAAAGTGAAAAGCATGTATGAGGATTACAGGAGTTGTGTTAAGATGGAGAATGGAAGGACAGAGTGATTCAAAATAAAAAATTGAGTGAAGCAGGGGATAGCCCTTTCACCATTACTATTTGTAATGGTAATGGTAATGGAAAGGTCGTGAACAAAGTGGCAGGAAAACTCGGGAGGAAAGAATGAAAGCCATGATGTTTGCTGATGACTTTATGGTATGGGGGAAGAAGGAAAAGGAAGTACAGGAAAAACAAAAAAAAAATTGAATGTGTGAAGTGATGGCAATAGCAAGGAAGAGGGTAAGGCCTAATAAAGCTATAAGGTTGGATGGAGTAGAGCTGAGAAAAGTACAGAACTTAAAATATCTTGATGTGTGATTGAGGAGAAAGGTGGAAGCAGAGAGGATTTAATGAAAAGAGGACAGTAGAGTTGTTCAATCTATATGTTTGCAAGATACCTGCTATTGGAGAAGTTCCCTTGAAGTGTAAGGAAGTGTTGTACAGGGAATACTTTGTTCCCATTATCACATATGCAGCGGAAACATGGACATTGAATGTAAGAGAGACTAGGAAAGTGGAGACCATGGGAATGAAGTTTGTGAGGAGCATGTTAGCTGTCACGAGGAGAAACAAGATTAGGAATGAAGTTATTCAGGGAAGAGTTGGGGTACAGGGAGTACACGAGATAGTAGAGGAAGCAAGACTGAGATGGTATGGGCATGTAATGAGGATGGAAAAAGAGAGGATGAAGAAGATAACTTCGGAAATGATGTAGGGAAAAGACCACAAGAGAGGCCAAGAAAGATATGGGTGAGCATATAACAGAAAGTGTTCAAGTGAGAGGAGACAAATGGAGGAAATTAATGGTGGAAGGATAGAGGAAGATGGAGGCATTTTACTAAATTTACCCAGCCACAGACTGGAAACAGTTGATGATGATGTGGGTTTTAAAGATTTATTATTTATAGTTCCAAAACTACAACCAATTTTTAACAATCTAGTTGGTCTTCCATATAGCTTTGTGTAGCCTATGTAACGTGTTGGCTCATGCACTGAGTGACATCACAAGCTCATCCAATCAGATGTCTTTCTCCATCTGGCGCTACCTTCTATATTTTTTATATATCGAGTCCACATACTGTTGTCACATGCTTTTCATGAATTATTGCACCCAAATTAAAACAAGAGCTTACAACATTATAAAGGAGCTGTCTAGTTGAAGGAAAATATCCTCCTTGCTGTATTTCTGATTAGAATGAAGAAAGCACTAAAACCATCAATTATCTTAAAATGTTTTCTTGTAAATCTATTAAAAATATCTTGGTATAAAGAAGAATAGTTTTATGTTTAGCTATTTACTTGATCTAAGAACTGACATTTTGGGTAAAATATTCCTGAAGAAAACTTAGTGCCAATAACATTTAAACTGGCTTAAAAAAAAATAGGATGGGGTATGGGGAGATTTTTTAAAAAACTTAATAGTTAAAGTATTAAACAAAAAATAAGTCTACCATCTATATGCTAAAGGGATGTTTACACTATGCATCAAGTTGTAAAACATTGTGTTTTGAAACAATCTTGTACAACTTATGAGTAAATCAATTGAATGTATAAAGCATTGGTGTTTTACAACATATTTTGTGCTATACCTGTCGCATGTTTAAAGTGGAGTTGGAGTAAAAACCAAAGAAATTTTTGTTTTAGAACATGTTGCTCAGATAGAGGACTGTTTACACTGTCAAAACAAGTTGGCCACACTGCTCTCCCTTGCCCCTCCCCAACTTGTTCCAAACTAGCCTCTCAGTTGAGTTTTATCCAGTGTGCGTGCAATATGCTTGTGATTGCAGTATTGTGTTGTGAAATGGTGGAGTGGAGGCAAGCAGACGTTTGAACTTATATACGTGTATAGGGAGCGAAGGTTGCTGTGGGACCCAAATGAAGAAGATTACAATAATAATTTTTTTCAAAAGCACGACTTGTGGTGGGAGATAGATGCTTTTTAAATTAAAGCAGAAGCAGAGAAGAAAACAAAATTAACTTCACAATTTAACAGGAAAATGAAGAAACCGAGTCAAGCTGAAAATGATGTTGAAGAAACAAAATTGATTTTTTTTAAATATTTAATAAAAAGATGGTAAATCCAAAACCGTTGATTAATTATTTAACCAACAAATCTAAATATTTTAATGGCTGGCTTTTGTCTCTTATGTAAAATAATAACACTACCGCAGGGTAAAGTTTTTTTTTGGTAAAAATTATATTTTCTCAAAAGACAGCATAAACATTCTCCACCCAAAAGTGATTTTAGCTTTCTATGTACTTTTTTTAAATGTTAAAACTTATAAGGTTTTAAATGATGAGGAATCATATTGATACCATTTACCTCTCTTGGCAACAGCCATATTTTAAAATAACAAACGACTTAAAAAATGTGGGATTTATGACCAATCCAATGTGCCTTGAGCCCAATCTTACAATATTATGTTAAAGTCTTCGTAGCTGTTCACAAAGTCTAACAGTTGTTTAAACTTGGCTTTGCGTTTTACAATACTATTTTTATGTGCTCGTCAAGTTACGGACGGGTGCCTTCCAATAGTTCTTATCATAAAGCTTCTCGGAACACTAGATTTGTTACAAAGCTTTTGATTGGCTTAATTTGAACCACAAGATTGTAAGTAACTATTTAAATGTTTGTGAAGTTATGGAGTTGTTAGGAAAACAGATTTAAGTGTAATACATGTTTATGTTGCTATTCAATAATCATAATCATACATATAAGTTTATAATAGTCTCTATAATGCTTTTTTCTATGCACATAAAGATGGGTATACCTACTCCGTTTATTTTAAACAGGCATGTAATTTAACAATATTTTTTAAGCCCCAAAATAATTAAATGTCTAAACAGTAGAGTCATAGTATATTTTTAAACACACAATTTAATATTCAAATAAAAACAACTCTTAATTAACCATGGACGTGTACTGAAGGGGAAAAAGTGAATAGAAAAAAAACACGTCCCATATTATCCATTCAGAACTATACATAATAACTTACAAAACGATAAAAATATAGGTAGGCCTACAGCTATTGTCAATTACTAATAACTAATGACAAGAAATGACCACTCTGAATCACGAAGTGAAACCATTGAAATAATTTACATATTTTGAATAGGAAAGAATAGCTTGTGGGGTTAAGCCAAAATAGTTATAATAAAAGTCAATACCAGTAATTAAAAACCTCTGCCCCGCGTTGTACGATGACTTAAAAATTACCTTATAAAAACTTGCCCAAAAAAAACTTTGGCATCCCAAATTAAACAGCTATATTAAATAAAAGGAATAAATTTGACATAATTATTTTATTATCATCTCGGTATTGAAATGGGAGTAATTTGTTCTAAAAAAAAAGTGATCGGGATTCGAACATGAGTCAATTTATTGGAAGTCTGATGCCGTACCACATGCATCAAAGAGGTGCATATTGACTTTAATGAAAGTTAGAATAGTATCACTGAAAATCTGTGATTAACTAATCATTGGTGAAACATCTATTTAATTACAGGTGTACAATATTAAAACCAAGAGAATCCATAAATAACTGTCTAAAGTTGTATGAAAATAATAATGTAACCTCACTTGAATAATAACAATTGTCATAAAACAATATAGCGGAATGTTTGTAAGTTAATGTGGACGTTAAAATGCTAACCAGAAGGTAGACCTCGCGTTAACTTTACAAGCACTTTAACGAGGAAGCTAGCTCTAACCGAACATTGTAAAATCCAAAGTAGTGGTCGTTATCGCTTAACCTAATGTTAAGCCTTAACGAATAGAATAACATGATATTGTAAGATTGGGCCTTAGAAAATAATATTTAACTTTTTTATTGAGTTACATCCCACTTAGAATATTTCTGCACGGACAAAAACATATTTTATATTATTGTAAGACTGAGACCTAACTGTTGACAACACATGTTCATTGTCACTACTCCCTACTAGATCAGATATGCCAAACTTGCGGCCCCAATTCATGATTTTCTGCGTGACCCACTGAAGTTATAATGAAATAAAATACAATGTTTAAGATTACGACATTTGGAAATTGGTCATTATTTGGTGAAATCTAGCAAGTGAGGTTGTTGTACCAAATTTTATTCTTTGTTAAATTTGTGCAATATTTGTCAGCCCACAAGTGTGTTTTTGTTCATGAAAATAAACAAATACCGGCACAATCACATTTATCAATTTGCATTTGTCACCTATTTTGAACGTGATTTCAATAATAGATCTAAAGCCACTTCCACACTCCAAGCAAATATAAAGTTTCAAACTTTTGCTAAAAAAAATATGAGATAAGTCTAACATTTTATGCTAACTTAATTTTTTTTTATAGTAAGGATTATAAAACTTGAGTTAGTTTGTGAAATCTGGTTGAGCAGACATTCAGGATTGTCTAAGGGAAAGGAGTAGATGGAGACTAATTAGACAAGTGTAGCTTGGGTTTAATGTTTACTGCATAACACTTGTAGTACAGATACAATATTGTGATGGTAACAGTCCATTAATAGAGAGCAATTTAAAAATAATTAACTTAGGGTTGTTAATGTCGAGTAGGCATTACTAACTAGCCTTCCATCCTAAAGTCATTACTCGCGAATTTCTTACATCAATTGGCTTGAAACAATAACACTTGCCCATGGCTTGATAAACTAAGTCCAACCATAGTAAACACACCTGGTGCGGCTGTGCAGACTCAAAATCTGTTCTCTTGCTAAGAGGTCAATCTTTCTAATTTAAGTCGAAATACAAAAAAGAAGTTTTAGTCTTAATAACCCCAAAGTAGGCTATCTCCCTGTCATATCGTCCTCTAGGGAGGGGGGAATAGAATTACGCCACTACTGCGCTAACTATGGTGGAATAAGTAGTGAGCCCATTCCTAGATAGTTTGTCCACATGATTGACAACCATATTAAATTTCTAGCATTTAAATGTCACACTTCATATTCTATTGCATAATATGATCTAGATTATAAAATTGACACTATCAATAACTGTCCCAGTGCTTACAGTATACATTTTTATCTATGAAGTATTATCAGATGATACTCGCATGGCTCAAACATACATTTATTTGTGAAATGTTTGACAATAACAATGAAATTGATGCGAATCAGTCAAAGTGGACTTGAGAATTTACTTAGTTTTACATATTTTCACGCTATAAGGCCAGTTACGCAAGAACAAAGCTGAGTGGACCGGTAGTCTGAGTGGGACAAAGCTATTTCCACCTTGTTAAACAATGCATAAAATAACAATAAAAACAGACAGTTTAGATTTAAATTTAAGTCAATTTAAAAACATTTCTAACAGAATTAATAATTTACTTGATATTAGTGAAATAAAAAAAAGAAAAAAAGAGGAAGAATAAAACCTTTTCTAAAAGAATTTTGCTTTGAGTTTAGTTACACACAAAATTATTCCCAGGTTTGGCTAGTGGTCAGTCACAAATTATAGTTACTAGGTAATAAAAAAATTACACACGTCTAGTAAAATGTTTTTTAAAAATATCATATAAATATTAAAATTTTATCAACGATTCTTATATAGTATTTTCACTGCTTAAAAATTTTCAGAATTATTGAAGAAATAACAGAACAAAATATGTCAACTTTGTCTTCTTTTAAAAATAAGTTTAAAGGAGATTGGTATCATATAAGAAACTTCAGTTGTGGTGGATGAAAATATAATACAGTGATGGACTCTTCTAATCCTTAAGAATATTTAAGATTTATGCTTGAACTGTTGTTTTAATCAAAATGTAAATCTTCATTACCTTTTTAGAGCTAATATGAGACTTACTGTGGTTGAGGTCATTATTATAGGACAAACCTAACAATAAGTTCTTTAATTTACCACTTAATATGAACTAAATTGAAATTAAAGAAAAAAATACATACCAATGCGGGAAAGTTAACTTCAACCCATCTCTAAAAAAAATCTACATCATTTGGATTGTTTTGTGGGTTTGGATGTTTAAGGTGGGATGGAATGGGATGTGAGAAAATAACATTATTTTTATAGTTTTTATGGCAAAATATTTTTTTGGCCAAAATAAATAAAATATTGCTCCAGTACATACCTAGAATTCAAGTTACTTCACATAGTGATGTCAAATTTTTTTTTTTGCATATTTGTCAAGGGTGTCCTGGAATTTAATGACAACTTATCTCTTTATTTAAAAAGTTTCTCATCTAATGCCGCTATGTTCATGCCGGATATTCAGGAACTGTTAATATCAAAATGTGAAGAAAATTAAACTTTATGTTTGTACAAGTTACAAAGTATATTTATTTTACTATTCCAAACACTTTACCTTAAATAAACGCCTAGAAAAAAAAAGAGATAAAAAAACATGAAACACAAATAAATGTCTAAAACTGATTACAAAATTAATAAACTTAAACCTTAGAGACAAATGTGACCAAGAATTTGAAGTATGGCCAGTAGTGTGATCCGACAAAATTTTAACTTTCGGAAGGTTTATTTGAAATGTAGGAAAGGAAATGTCAAAGTGTTTTAGCTAGTCAATTAGGCATTTTCCTTTGCGCGTTTATAGTCTGCTAGAGCTAAAATATAAGCTGTTGTTTGCCTCCTTTTGATGTAGGCTAATTATAAATATGTGAAAAAGAAATAACTATGCGGGTAATATAAGTGCTTTGGAACAGTATACATTATGTTAAATTAATAAATAACTAACATTAAGCCTGTGCAAACCTTCCAGTCCAAATCTAAATCTTACTAAGATTCAAATTTGATTCAAAATTTTGAATATTAATATTTGAAGATATGAAAGAAATTTCAAAACCAAGCAAATCTTAGATTCGGATTTGATGGGTTTAGCTCAAAATTCGAGTCTATAATTCATTCATACTGAACAGATTAATATTATCATACAGGAAACCAGTTAGGTGGTAGAGTAAATAGAGAAATTAACTTGAGTTGCAGGTCATAAAGTAATCACGTGTTGGACAATTCGTCACATTAAATATCTTGTATTTTTAGAAATTAGCTAGGTCTACCTTTTATTAGATATTAACTGAACTTTAGACTATAAATAAAAGTGGTGTGAACTTTATTTATTTTTCACCTTTTGAGACTTATGTGTTACATTTTTTATTTTTGTGTCTAAAATGTATATTTTTAATTTTTATGTCTAAAATTATCAACATAGCGAACCTAAAATAAATGGTTCGATTCAGATCTGAGCCTAATTTCTAAAATAAAATATTCGATCCCATTCTTTTTAAAAGATGGGATTCATCTAGGATTCTATGCCTTTTGAAGAAAATGGATCATTAGCGTCCAACCCCCTGACCTAGGATTCATTCCATCGGAACTCATCAGGAGGGAGTGTAAAATATGCAGCATAACTTCCTAAAAGAGGAAACCAAAAACCACAAAAGAGTGAAAAAGGAAAATGGTAAAGAAGAACACTTAGGAACATGTAAAAGGAACAATTAATAACAAAGATTCTATCAATTTACTTTTTCTCGTTTTTGTGTTTTTTGGTTTCCTATTGTAGGAATGATAGGACACTTGGATAGGAAGATGTAACAATTTTACTTTTTCTTTCTTTTGTTTTTTGGTTTCCTCTTTTAGGAAGTTGTGTTGCATGTTTAATACTCCCTCCTGACGAGTTCCGATAAAATGAATCCTAGTCAGGGATTGGAATGTATTGATTGATATTTTGATATTTTTTTTAAGAGGCAGCCATTACCTCTATGTCCAGTAACAGAAAATCAATCCCAATTTGTTCTTGCAAAAAACTTCCAAAAAATTGCTTATTCTAGCGTTTAGATAATGTATCTCAAGGAAAATCTCTTTTCGTTTTCTAAGGTAATTGTATTATATTTGGAAGGTACAGGAAAGGTGGATGGAAACATATAAAAGGGATGAACACAATATGACTGTGAACTGTGTTCTTCTTTTCACTGTAAAAGCCATATTGTGTTAATCTCGTTTTATATGTTTCTATTCACCTTTCCTGTATCTTCTTTCAAATATAACAAAATACCTCAAAAAGTGAAGAGGTTTTCCTTAAAGAGATCTATCCAAACCATTCAATTAACCCTATATTTCAAAGGATCGAATACTTGTTCAATTATTTCTATTACTAACGCTAGGCATTTTACTAAACCGACCCTGTCACAGTATGGAAACAGTTGATGATGTGATTAAGAGAGAGACAAAGTGAGAAAAAGTGACTAACCACTGCGTTGATTAAAATAAGAGCTCAAGTGAGTAAAATATCTAAATAGTCTTGGATTAGGCAGAGCCTAAGTTATTATAAAATATGCCTAGATGTAAACAAGGTTAAGACACAGCTAAAGTCAATCAAATGCCTGAACAAAACCGTGGCTAAAAGACAATATCAGAGCCCTCGTGTTCCTCGGCTGGTCTCAAGGTGATCAAGTTCTTCCCAAGGTGACAATACTGGCTGATAAAATGAGGAGCGGGCATTCTGAGGGCCCCTGTGGTCGCCATGTTCTCAATCATGTCAGGGATGTTTGGAGCTGTCAGGGTGACAGTGGAGCTCAGCTTCATGTCAATCCCACGGACAAGATGTTTAGCTTGCCACCTGCAGTTCTTCACCTGGACACCAGATGCACAAGAATCAGACATAGTCAAGAGTTTTGTTTGATTATAGGGATACTCTTTAGGATAAGTTTACAGTAGTTACTTGCACATAAGATAAAAGTAATGATGGGTCTATTGAATCTTTGAATCCATAAGGATATTCAAGGATTCAAAACAATTTAAGATCCACGATTCAAGACTTTCTTCTTCAAACCTTGAATTATGAATTTTGTATAGGGGCTATTATAATGTTTACGAGTGGTTTGGCCCAATATAACTATACAACAGTCCTATCAACCATACATAATAACATTCAATTACCACTTAACCAAATGTGAATTAATATTCTAACATATTTAACATTTTCGTTACTATTTATTTATTCTCAAACAGCTTAAGAAAATAATTAATGTGGATAAAATTAGAACTTAGAGGGAAATAAAATCATACCAATTTGGAAAAGCTACCATTTTATGTCTATCATGTTTTCTAAAATTCAGCTAAGAGTATCCTAGGTAAAGTGCAGGTATAGGTAAAAGAAAATGTGGATTTAAACCAATCCAAAAATAGGAGCATCTGATATTTACTTATAAAGAAACTGGACAACTCTAACATGTTGATGGGACCCTAAAATGTCTTAAGTTAGTGGTGATGTTTACTTTTTTCGGGGGGGGAAGGGAGGGAGAAAGCTTAATGAGCATGTTGAGAAAATTACATTTTAGTTGCGTATAACCTGAACGGGTAGTAAGACGTGGTGCTAATAATAATAATACATTTTAATGTAGGTTTTTATTAACTTTGGATGCGTATAACCCGAACGGGTAGTAAGACGCGGTGCTAATAATAATAATATTAACTTTGGCCTAAATATTAATGGTTGTATTTGTGTTAACACTTTCATTATTGAAAAATAAATATTAAGGATAGCCTTTAAGTGCTTAAGAATAATGGAGGCTCGAAAAAAATTAGGGGGCAGAAATCAGTTGTATATGGGTGATTGTCTACAAACTGGGTCTTTTAATGTCCCTAAACTCTTATTATATATAATAGCTATGTAGATGTTTTATACTTGAAAGTTTATTAAGTTGTTGTAATGTTGATTTAATGCTAACATTAATTTCTTTCTACTAGTTCTACATTTAAATTTAAAAAAATATGTATATGTAAAACATCATTCCCCTGTATTGTCCTAACTACAGATTCAGTAACTAATTGATTAAATACTCAAATAAATACAGCACATTTTTTTAAACTTTAGACAATATAAAAGTATTAATACATATATGTATCTTAAATGATTAGTGTTTATTAAAAAAAACCTTCCATAACATCTTAATTTGAGTTTTATATCTTGTCTCCAGTTTTCATCTGTAATTTCTATGGTAGATCATTAGTTAATTTCCCAACTAAGAGATAGAGCTAGCTGCATTATTATTGGAATAAATAATTAAAAGAAGTTGTGCAGTTGACATTTCTATTCTAATAATTGTCTTTGTATGTGAATATTCTTTTCTGTGTTCATTGTTGCTCTTAAATGTTGCACTGTCACTAATGAAAGCATCATTCCCCTGGTGAGTTTAAAATGGCTTATTTATTGTATTATAAAGTTTATATGTTATCAACAATAGAAACAATAATAATATGTTTCCATAGACACATTTTTAAGTATTTTAGAATAAGCCACATGGATAATTCAAGCTCATAACCTCATAATCATCATTCCCCTGGAGTCATTCCCCTGTACTTTCTTTGGGCAGGGGAATGATGGGTAAGCCAGGGGAATGATTAACTAGAACTTTCATGTATTATAAACAATATTCTTCAAATTATCATGTTTCTATTAATGTTTACCTATTTTATTAAATATAAATAATACATAACTAGCCTAAAATGCTTATATAATTTAATGATTAAATGATATAGTAGTCACAATTTGAGAGGATTATTTATTTTAGTAATACATTTAGGAAAGTAGTTATTAAGAAACTAGGCCTATAAATTGAGTAATTTGACTCAAAAAAATTAGCTAAAATATCTGTATTTAGCCATCAATGATGATTCTTTTTTTAAACAAATAGGTCTAATAGGTACTTTGTTTTCAAATTGTGGTCAGCTAGTCATTTTAATATCCTAGCCTACTTAAGATTAATTGATTTATTATTTTTTAGGTACTTTTAAAACATCATGAAGAAGAGTAGGAAAAATATAGTTAGTGAGGAAGAGAAGTTAAATAGGAAAAGAAAAGCAGAACAGGAGCGTTATAAAAATATTAAAAATGATCCAGTGAAGAGAGAAGAGCAAAGGCAAAAGGGACGACTGAAATATTTGAAGAAGAAAGAGAAGAAAATTGTAAAACCTATCAAAGATCAAACCCCACGTGAACAAAGGAAGAAACGGAAACAATGGAGGGTTAATTCTAAAAATTACAGAACTAACCTCAAAGCAAAAGAGAATCAAAACACTAACCTGCAAGATATAGATCAACCAGACTCTGTTTCTGAAATAGGTGCTTCAACAACAAAAAGAACAAAATCTGCGATGAAAAGAGCTATGAGATTTAGAAAAAGACTCAATAGAGAGTTTAAGAAAAAGGACGAGTTGATAAACAAACTAAGAAGGGATGTCCAAAAATACAGGAAAAGATGTGAACGTTTACAGAAAAATAAAAGCCAATGCCCACCTACTCCCAGCACCCGTGTTAAACAAATGCTAAGAAAAGAAGTAAGACCAAGTCCTCAAGTTGTTAAGACACTTCTGTTTGCTGAAGCTATCAAAGATCAACTTAATGAAAACTACAAGAAGGTAGATTCAGACAAAGAAAAGCAATTATTTAAAAAGATTATTGCAGGGAAAGTAATTAAGAAGTATCGTCTTTACAGGCAGTGTTCAAATGTTTTGAAATGTCATAAGGCACTATCAACAATTGGAAGCAAACCTTTTGATTTGAAATATGAGAGAAAGACGAAAAAATATTTCCAATTAATGAACATAAGAAAGGATGAGATAGAAAACTTTTTAGAATTGGACAGCAACAGTCGAATTTGTCCTGGAAAGAAAGACTTCATCACAAAAAAAAAGTGACAAAACAAAAACGGTATCTAAATGACACATTGAGAAACCTTCATAAGAAGTTTTTGAAGGATTATCCAGATAAATTGGTTAGCTATGAATTTTTCTGCAGACACCGTCCATTTTGGGTGAAACCAATGAGAGTGAGTGATCGAGATACTTGTAAGTGTATCACACATATAAACATGGAACTATTGATCAAGGGATTGTTCAAGGTAGGCGTTTTAGGGAAAAATACAACTGCTGGTGTTGTGGAAGAATTCTGTTGTGTCTACAAAACTGAAAAATGTCTTTTACGTGAATGTGACATTTGCATGGGTTGTAAATCTTCATATAGTGACTTTATTGCCAATAAAGCTGGACATTATTTCAAATGGATGCCAAAGAAAGAAAGTTTCTTTGACACAAAAATCCTAAAAGAAAAAACTGTTATCAAAATGACTAAAGGTTTGATCGAAACCACAATCTTTGATATGGTGCAAGAATTTGAGAAGCATATAATATGTTTCTTAAAACATGAAGGGAGAGTACTACATCAATATAATGAGATAGTAACATTGAAAACAAAACTTGCAGAAAATGAAGCTCTAGTTCATATGGACTTCAGCGAAAACTACTCTTTAAAATATGCTGAGGAAACTCAAAGCTTCCACTTTGGGGGATCACGACAACAGATATCACTGCATACGGTTGTTGTTTACTCGAGAGAATCTAATGGAGAGTTGACGACTAAATGCTTTAGTACACTATCAGAATCACTCCAGCACAATGTACCAGCTATCTGGGCTCACCTCCAACCAGTTTTGAACTACATTGAAAATAATTATGAGGTTGACACACTTCACTTTTTAAGTGATAGTCCAGCTACACAATATCGCAACAAGACCATGTTTTATGTTTTGGCAACAAAACTTGATAAATTCTATCCCAAATTAAAGAAATTCACTTGGAATTATTTGGAAGCTGGCCATGGGAAAGGTGCTCCCGATGGTGTTGGGGCAGTATGTAAAAGGACAGCAGACAGGCTTGTGGCGGAAGGAAATGATGTAGCCTCATTTGAAACTTTAATAACAACTCTAACTGAAAATGTTCTTGGGATAGATATTATTGCAATAGCCAATGACCAAATTGAAAGTGTATCATTACAGTTAGAACAAAAATGCTTGAAACGTTTTTATGGTACCATGCAAGTACATCAAGTAGTTGGGGATGCAAAATCTGGTATTCTGAGCTTACGAAATCTTAGTTGTTTTAAGTGTCAAAGGTGCATACATTACGAAATTGGCACATTGAGATATGAATCTAAAATATCATGTTTTTCAGAAGATGAACTTGCTGTCGGTCATCAGCCAAAACACCGCAAAGAGTTGCGTTACGAAGATGTTTACTCGAGTAGTGAAAATGATGAAGGCAATGAAAACAATGTTTCAGTAAATAGGCTCCCTTTAAGTGTAGAAAATTTAAAAACTGGAACATTTGTACTCATTCAATTAACTGGTAACAAATTTTCTAAACAAAATCGTAAATATAGGTATGTTGCAGTTTGCCAGAACCAAGTAGAGGAAGATGGTGACATCAAAGTAATGTACTTTAGAGTTAGTGACCAAAAAGGAATTCAGCTCTTCAAACGCGATGAAGATGATGTTTCATACATTTCATTTGAACAAATAGTTTCAATTCTTCCAGAACCATCCCTTGTGTTACGTGGGAACAGAGTGTTTTATAAATTTCCAACTGCAGTTGATGTATTTGAACAACATTAGAGCTAAATGTTTTTTAATTTCACTTTCTTTACAATTATTGATTTAGTATTTAATGTTTACAAAATGTTGTTATGAAACATATTTTAAGCTAAAATTGAAAGTTAGCAACATTAGTTGAAAATATTTTATACTTAAAGTCATTCCCCTGCTTATGGCATCATTCCCCTGTTAACCTATATATTAATATTTGCAAATAAATACTAAAATAATAAAAATTAAAAGTGTTCCTTTAAATGTCATCATTTTAATAATGTTTAGAACTTAATTATAAAAATGAATTTTTTTTTTTTCACATTTGAATTTCTCCATTTTTCACCCTCAAAATACCCAGTTTGTAGACAATAACCCATATCTGATTGTGGCACAATCGGCTAAGGAGGCTGGTAGCCCAGGCCACCATTAAATTTACACCAATCTTTTTAAAATTACTTTGCTCTTGTAGGAGGTACTGGTGACTCATCACTGTTAAGTTACATGTTTTTTTGTTTGCGGTGGGGGCTGGTAGGAAATTGTGACGACGATTTCTAGTTTACTCAAGTTGGATTAAATCCACTGTTTTACTAATACAAATCTAGGATCCAAATATTTATTTCAACTACAAATCTAGAATTAAAATCTTGGAAAAAAAATTATGAACACAAGGCAAAATAAAAAAAAAATAATGAGGGAAAAACCGAAATAGTCATTAAATGTTAAAAATTTGTTGCTAAAAATCCATTCATACATTCAGTTAAGTGTTAAATTATTAGTCTGGGGGTTGGTTATTAAATATGTTTGATAATTATGTTGAGTTCTAATTTTTGTATCTCAAATCCAATATTTTCTTGAATCTTTAAATCTTAAATATCCTTAAGAATTCAACAAAGGTTCAATAGTCCCATCCCTAATCTTTGAGTAAACATTTATTTATTCCTTTAAAAGGCGTGGAGGGAAGGGGTGGGTAATAAATTAGTAGGGAGACAGCTTTTTTAATGCAAGAGGAGTATTGCAGTGCGAGAAGATTTACAAGAGAAGTATTGCAGTGCGAGAAGATTGAAGGGTAATGGTGTGCGAAGCTTCAAAAAGTCGAAGTCGGAGGTCAAATCTCCTTCGTCTTCAACTTCGACACCTACAATAACCTCCACATATTAAAAAAAAATTCTAAGGATAAAACTTCGATAAATTATCAAACGATTTAATTTTATCTTACTAAATATTACATTTTTCAATATTTGATAATTTTAAAACCGTTACTAAACAGAATTTTAACAATGACTAGTAATTTAACTAACATAACGTAAGCATGGATCAAAAACAAGTAAATATTAATATATTATATTCACTATCGCCAACATAATTTTGTAAAAAATAAAAATACCTATAAAGAAATAACACCCTGGTCACTGGTATGAAGCAGAGAAAGTGCTTTAGTTGTGCTATCATCACAGCTCGCATCTAATGTTTGGTCCTTAATATTCTATCTCTTTGGAATTATCTGCATTTTGACACAGAAGTTTTCATAGCTTCTTTGCATTTTCTTTATTATTCAAAACGGCTGATATGGAAAGTAGGAAACGAAAACAGAATTTAATTTATAATTATTATCAGAGAAATGCAGATAAAAAGACATGCATATGTAAAGTTTGCAAAATAATTTTATAAACTTCACGATGTAGGTAAAAATTAAAACTTTATTGATAAGTTACTAAGCTAATCAGTAAGCCTGTGTACATTAATTATTAATATAGTCCTTAGTTAACAAATAAGGCAATTTTCCTGGTCCTTATCCTTAGGAATTCAAGGGCCTATCCCTAGTAAATTGTAAATAAATATAAAAATACCAGGGTCGTTCCAAGAGGTGGAAAGGAGTTTGAGAGAGTTCAAACCCCTATTTCTTTCGAAACTATGATCAGTAATGTAATTATGTGTTCCTCATTAAGCTCTAAGATTATATCTTATTGTAGACCAGGAACCGGCCGTATGAAAAAATACATATTATGCGTAACAGCTGGGAACCCATGACAATATGTTATATTCATGCCCCAGAGCCCATAACCGGTCTCGGTAGACATTTGGAGTGAGTCCCAACTTTAAAGCCGGACCCGGGAATTGTCAAAAATCTGGAATTATTTTAGAGTTATATACTGTTTATTGGTGATTCAGCTACACCATTATTAAAGGAGCAATTTAAAAACTAGACACAGGACCAAGACTTAACTGCATGGGTACATATTTTAAATGTGAATCAAAGCTAATGAAAATTTGAAGCGTGTTTGTTTATCGTACTTCTATCTTTAAGCTCTGGACTACTGGAGGATTATCTCCAAGGAGACCCTTGATGTAGCGCCTGCGGTCATTGGTACGACTGAAGTCCAGGCCATGCAGGGAGCGCTCGGGATGAACCACTGCAGGCACAAAAGAGTTGGTTAAAAAAAGTCACTAAATCTAGCATTTAGCTTTATAAGAAAAATTTATTTTCATTTGTTTATATATAAATGAGTATACAGGAAAGAAGGATAGGAACAGAGTTCACACTCTACAATACTAACACTGGTCAAAGAGGAACATAGTTCCCCAGTTCACACTGATGTCACTGTACAGAGAGTAACATAGTTCACTTTACACTATTATCACTGGGCTTTCTCTCTTAAAAGAATGGTACTAAACTCTGTTCAGTGTAGGAATTGTTTTCTAAAAGGCCTTTTTCCCTACCATAAATATATTATATAATAGGATATTGGTAGGAAAAAAGACCTTTCAGAGAGTAATTCCTACCGTGAATGGAGTATAAGTCTGCCTTTAAAGGTTAAGCAATCCAGTCAATAACTTCTGGTATGACTAAAAAATGTATCATTGCTGAAATCAATAATTGTTTTATTTCACACTGATGAATCAATGACCAGGGCCTGGATTCAATAATGGGAGCAAATAGTTGCACTGGCGCAAGTTTGAAAGATGTGCCAAAATCCCCATTCACTAAAAGAAGCAGGTGCAATTTGAGAGCAAAGATGCGACTTTTATTTTCCATCACTCAAGAGTATGTGCAACTATTAAATCACAATTATCACTTCAATAAATTTAAATGGCGGCATATTATCATAATGGCTTAAAATACAATTAGCTAACTGTACTCCAATTAATAATAAAGAAACTAAAATAACATATGTCTGTCAAGCACAAAATTTGTTTCTATTCAGATTGTAGTAACAAAGCAATTACTTACCTTTTATTGTTGAATTTCTACATTCAAACAACGCAATGGCATTTCTTGCATTATTACAAAACAAAACCAAGAACTGTGTAATCTTTGTCTAGATCCAAAGAGGTTTGTATTCCTCCAAGTCCAAAGAAATCTCGTCACTAAATATGGCGGTTAGTATAGCTTTAAAATAAGTTTTAAAATTTCTATAAATGTTTTATTAATGGAACTTAAGCTTTAAACTAATAATATAAATAAATAACTAATAAAGTACTAATATTGTTTTTGTAAAACACCCAGAAAGAGGCCGCTTCCAATTTTATTGCTAGTTTATAAGAAAAATGTTAAGAAATCTTTGTATTTGCTGTCATTTTCATTAGAGATTTAAAATAAAGTAGCCTTGACTTTGAAAGTAAATTCTTCACAAGGAATGGTCCAAAAGAGAGCAATTGATGTTGTTTATTGTGACATCATAATCTTGCCACCAGTTTGCGCCTTGTATAGTGAATATGGAAACTGAGCAAATAATAAGGCGCATCTTTGGGAGTATCTTGGGCACAAAGTTGCGCCAGAGCAGAATTACACTCTTTAGTGAATCCAGGCCCAGAAGATTGGATATTGGTCATGTCTGAATAGTCTGTCACTTGTACACTTTACTGCACACTTTAATATAACACGTTTCTGATGCCCCTAAGTACATAGGGTGCATGATAGTTTTCTGACAGCAAAGTAGAGCTAGAGCCATCTGATGGCTAATTCTGAAACATGCGTTTCCGTGGTAGCGATATTGAATTTTGATAGATTTTTGTCAATGGTGACATATTTTTTAAGGCGCAAATTCATATTTATTATTTATCTTCCTTAATTCTATGAACCTTAGGGTTTGTTCTACTGTCCCTGTAAAGAATAAAATCAATTCTATGCAGTTGATGTTATTTTACAATAATCATAATAAAAAAGAGCATTATAATATGCTTAGAAGTAGATAAAAGTAAAATAAGAAGCTATTATATTTTTTATTTATTTGACCCCTTTATGTGTTATTGTTAAAAAAAAAAGTATTTTGAAAACGTGTGTCAAAAATGGTCAATCCTATCACAGTTTTATAAACTTTAAAATGTTCGAGAAGCTGCCAAACTAGGCCTAGCTTACATTAATATCAAGTTGTTTTAAAGCATGTACAAGTGTTGCCAGATAAATACACAGGCCTATAGGAATTCCAAAATAAATTACTTAAGTTACATGTTGAGCTCTTGTTTTGAAACATTTTGTCGGAATGAGTGACTGCCGAATAAACAAATAAATTACAGCTACACGCCAAAAGGAGCGTGATATACGCAGGGATACCAAAGAGCATGTCAAACATTTATGCATCTGTAGAGAAATTGTTAAATATATATGTATATTATATAAATATACATATTGCCTTAATTAGCTTACTTATATCTGTAAAGTATTATTCTCAAACAAATTTTACTGAAGATCTTTTAACTTGTATATAAATTTCTATTTGAGAAAGATTTTCACACTAGAAAGAGAAATTTTACCGTTTAACATCATGTATATAAACAAAGAACAAACCATACTAGTTTTATTTAACAGAATGTGAAAATGTGAATGTTTTATTCCATTTTCACAAAATATATGATACTTTCATTCAATATAAAAAGCTAGTTTAACTAAAGTGCATGATAAAGGGCAAGTCGTATGTGTCCCTTAGTAAAGTGCACAATAAGGTGTGCAAGTGTACACTTTAAGAGAATTCAGACATCATCAAAAATCCCTTTTAGCCTTTAAGCCAAAGCCATTACAACTTTAAATGCACATGGCTTCCAAGGACCCCTAGACGGACTATTCAGACACGGCCATTGAGTCTGTTCTAGATTAAAATTAGTTTGTAAGTCATATGAATTTATCATGATTTAGTTCAAAAAGCACATATTAAATAAACATTTCTAATAATGATAAAGATCTGACACCTTAGCTCAGTCAGTATTGTGTCTACCTAAAAAAGCTAAGGGTCCCAGGTTAAATTCCCGGAATGGTCGAAAAATTTATTATTGGTAAAATGTGGATTTACCCTTTCACAGTGATGAAATAACAGCCAGGGACTGGATTTTGTGCCTGTCCTAGTCTTAAATAGATTATAAGGAATATGAAGCTATGACAGGCCTAGCCAGCCGGTAGTGGAAAATATATGGCTTGAATAAAAACTGACCCAGGCCACAAACTAGAAACAGTAATGGATGGATTAATGAAAAAGCTAGATATATTTGTCTGTGTTAATATGATTTGAGATGTGTTATGGAGGTGTTAATTGAGGACAAACGACAGAAATTTTAAAGTATTGTTCTTTTATATCCTTGAATCATCGAGGATATTAAAGGAAAAAAATTGTATTTAGAATTTTATTTTATTTTTCTAGCAGCCAAAGCTTTAATTTACCAGTTAACTTAAACAAATGTGAATTTTTAATATAGCAAAAACATGTTATTTTCAAAAGAAACTTAATAGTTTTTAAATGTAATGAATAAAAACAGAATTGATGGAAAAAAATCACAACTATGCTTAATATGTTTTCTAAAATTTAGTTTAAAGATCCAGGATGTGAATATAAAATAAAAGCTATATAGGGAAAACCTATTTTCACTTTTTGAGGTATTTTGTTATATCATTCCCTTTTATATGTTTCTACCCACCTTTGCTGTACCTTCTTCCAAATATAAAATAGAAATTCTTCGATAAAATTCGGATTTGAGAAAAAGCAGATCTGACCCATCTCTGCCAATTTTGATGGCAATTAAATAATGACATCATTCCAAGTTGGCTATTCTACATGGGTACTTCAAGTGGGATGAGAGGAGGCTTAGAAAATATCACATTAAGTCAAAGATTGGCCCCCAAGTTGTAAAATAAAAGTTATTTCATGACAGGAGTGTTACCATGGCTGAATTTTTGGTTGTCTAGCACCACCGAGCGTGTGTTGAAAGCACTATTCTCCTTGTTCTTCAGCATTTGATACAATGACTTGATGTCGCGTCCAGAGAGATTACACTCTTTTATGTTGTCAGCTCCAAAGGTTTCCTTTACAGCCTGGAAATAAGATTGTTTATCTTGATGCAACCTGAACTTATAGTTTTAAAATAAAACATATAATAAAATCGAGCCAATTTTTAACTAGCAGCATTGTTCGGCACCTTAGCTAAAGAAGAAGCTTGTCTGCCTACAGAACTAGGAGTACTGGGTTCGATCAGCAGAATGTCAGGTAGATTTTTTATTATTATTATGGGTGAAATTGAGGTTTATACTTTTAGTAATCAATCAGTTCAGAAAGTGCATATTAAATTCCCCAAATACATTTTTAAAAAGTGATATTTGGATATCCTTGAAAATAGTTTTATTTAAATTTAAATTATTTTTTATCTATAATAATTTTGTGTATTTTGACATAACACTTTTTTTTATGTTTCGCAGACTCAGCCTCACAATATTTGAACTCAAATTCACTCAAAAATAAAATTTATCTTAAAGGTGAACCAATTCTATATTCTAATGATATAAAATTAAATAAGATACCAGGCGCGCCCATAAAGTAAGGTCCGATAAATTAATTTAAAAAAACTAGAAGGAATAGAAAAGTTTTATAAAGAACTAAAATACATGCATACCTGCTTTATTTTTCCACATAGTCCCCATTGACTTCGAGATATTTTTTATATCTTGGCAACAACTTCTTTAAACCCTTTCAAAAAAATCTGCCGCTAGTGATTTAAGCCAGTGATTCACAGCATTCTTCAGTTCATTATCTTCTGCAAAATGTTTGGAGGGCAGCCACTGCTTAATGATCTATAACAAGTGATAGTCACTTGGAGTGATGTCTGGGCTGTAGGGTGTGTGGACCAGAAGTTACTATACAAACTGCTGAATTAGCTAAACAGTGTGAGCTCGAGCATTGTCATGCAAAAGAAGAATCCCTGATGTCAGCATGCCACGTCTTTTGTTATGAATTAGGCATTTGAGTATTTTTAAGGTTTCACAATATCCTGCAGCATTAATGGTTTTTCCTCGTTTAAGAAAATCAACAAGCAAGACACCCTTATGATCCCAAAAAACAGAAGCCGTGATTTTTTTTTATGGAGCAGTCTTATTTAATTTTTTTTTTTTTTCCTTTGGGGATATTGAATGACGCCACTGCATCGATTGTTGTTTGTTTCAACATTCGTACACAAAGTCCAAGTCTTGTCGCCAGTTATGATTTGAGAAAAAAATTCATCTCCTTCCTTTTCAAAACGCTGTAAAAACATTCGAGCTGACGCCACATGTTTTTGTTTAGTGTGCTTGTGATGATACGGAATGATCGAGATATAATTGGTATTTATAACCCTGTGATCGAGCGCCAATTATTACGATATTTTAATTGAATAAATACAACTGTTAATGTTGCACATAATTTATTGAAGTGATTTTATCTTCGGCACAAAGATATTATGTAAAATTATACAATTTTACTTGAACTACAGATTATTTTCTGTGTACTCTTTGTATTTAAGTTAGTAGTACTGTCGTGATATTATACGTTCTCTAGGTTTATGTCGCCGGCACTCTGTGTTCATATGCACAAACAGCTTATATATGACCTACCCCTTGCACCTTGGACCTCTCGTGACCAGTGCCAAAACCAACAAATCGAAAGCGTCCTGGCAACAGGTGTCATGAAGGCTAGCTTCCTATTGGGTATAGGGAACTAACGTCTCTTGCTTGTTTGGTAAATACTACGGAGTTAAATTTTAAAATAAAAAATAAATTTTAATGGTGCAATCCTACATTATTTCTGAAAAGCGCGTGATTCTCCATTGATGAAGTCTTAAAAGGATAATTTACATACAATTTATTGAGGAAAAATACCTTCATCCATGACTTTTTAAATATATGAGAGGGGTCTAAATCTGTATCATTACATGCTTCAGTCAGCATTTTGGGAGCCCATCTGGCGCACAGTTTCTTGGAGCCTAGCTTTTCTGTCACAATTTTGTGACTGAATGAACATGAAACTTTGGGAAATTCAAAAGAAAGTTCTGTAAATGTGAAACGACGGTTCTCACGAATGTTTGTGTCCACACGTTCCACTAAATTGTCACTCACCACACTTGGTCAGCCACTGCGCTCCTCATCATGAACATGGGTGCAACCTTCTTTAAAGAGACGGATCCATTGTCTCACCTTACTTTCACTCATGACACCAGGCCCATTTATATATCCGACAATAAATTTCTGGGCTGTTAAGGTTTTCCTCTAACAAAAATTGTATGACACTAAGGACCTCACAATGGGCAGGATTATTTATGACAGCACTCTTTTTAAATCACTCTCACAGAACATCAGATGAGGATAAAACTGTAGTAAAGGGATCAACAGAAAGCTGATGAGTCAATCTAAACTACTGTGCATGCGTAACCCCGCCTACGAGTCTATTTTGGCGGTCATATCTCAACAGACCTTACTTTGTGGACGTGCCTCTTAGTTTATTTTAATTAGGGAAAGGTCTTTTGAATCCTTAAATATATTTAAGCTTAAAATTTATTAATATTTTCTAATCTTTTATCTTGATTTTCATTGGTCCTAAAACCCTTAACCCAGACAATTAATTTACTATTTGACTGAATCTAAATTCACACTATAACAAAAAAACATTAAAAAAAATTTTTTATTCTATTTTAAATAGTGGCTTGAAAATTAATTTGAACAAAATTGCAATTGAAGGGAAAAATAATTATATCAATGTATAAAAGTTAAGACTTTTATGATAATATTGTATTTTCTATAGTTAAGATTTGAAAAGTGAATAAAAGCATATCTAATTAGCCCTATAGTTTTTGTCAGCTTTGTTAAATTAAATTAGTACTCACATTTAACAAGGTATTAGTTGCACCACAAGCAAAAAATAGATATTTGTCGAGAGGTACAAATGCCAGATATGTTGGTCTCCCTAACTGAATGCCTCTGTTATGGACCACCTTCTTAACAACCACCATTATCCAAAGCAAATTGTTGCGATGGATCACTTGGATAACCTGTTCCGACATCAGACACAAAGATTAGTTGCACTAAATGTAGAGTGTTTTTTTAAATATTTTTGTTCAATACATTTTTTTGGCACTGTGTTTTACCGCCTGTTTGGACTATCCACAAATTTACACAAATTGGGATAGGGGTGAGAAAGGTAAAATTTAGAGTAAATCTACCCACATTTGTATGGAGAATCCAACACCTTAGCTCAGTCAGTAGTGTGTATGCCTAATGAGCTAAGGTCCCGGGTTCAATTTCTGGTGTGGCCGAAAATTCAATATTGATGAAATAGAGGTTTACCCTTTCACATTGGTAAATTAATGGCCAGGGATTGGATGTTGTGCCTGTCCTATTAAGTTAGATTATAAGACATACGATGTTACGACAGGCCTAGCAAGCCGGTAGTGGAAAATATATGGCTTGAATAATGAAGTGACCAAGACCAGAGGCTGGAAACAGTAATGGATGTAAGTAGGTATTTGTATGGCGAGAGAATGGGAAATCATTTAGGAAAAATCAACTTCAGTATACCCGACCAGGATTTAAAATCTTCCCGACACCATCTAGTCCATTTATATATGCAATCAATATTGTCTGTTCTTCAGGAATTTAACAAGTGGTGCTCCAAACAAATTTTAACAGAATCAAAATAGTAAACATTTATCCACAAGATTAACCAGGCTGGCTTAATGGTAGAGCATTGGTGCGCAAAGCCACAGGTCCCAGGTTTAATTCCTGTGTTCAGGTTGTCATTTTTTACTTAAATGAATCCATCCACAAGCTATTGTACTGTATGTTACAGTGCTAAAAACTCACAGTGCTCAGGTTGTTGGTAGTGCACTTGCGCTTCAACTCTTGCTGAAAGAATTTCGCTGACCATTTGGTGCAGAATCTCCCTTCTCCCTGCTCCAGAGAAACCGCCTTCCATATGACACGTTCAGGATGTACTGATTTTTCTGATACAAAAACACTCCAGGTTTTTTTTTGCACCAAGTCTTAGTTCCTGTCTAGGTTATCAGTATATTTACAGTAATGGGGTAGGAATGATGAAAGTAGAATTTTTAGATACAATTGGAGGGAGTGGAAAACTATCTAGGAAAAAAACAGCCTTAGTACACATAGCCAGGATTTGAACCTTGACTTCCCTGTCACTGACAATCCACTTTACTATGAGAGTGATGCGGGTATGTCTGAAAAAACTAAGAGTGGTTGTTAACCATCATAAGAATAGCAGTACTTATACTAATAGGTACTTACCGAGCAGTTGAAGATTGTGTAGTCTGCCCAGGAGATCATCCACTTCAAGCCTCTAAAATAAATTAAACAAAACAAGATATGAATATTTACTTAAGGTGGGGTGCTAGTGAGTGCCAGTTTAGTGCATTAATTTTGCAGATTTTATAGCATAAACATTTTTTGGCAAAAATAGATAGAATATTTCTTCTATAGAAACATAAAGTTTAGCTTTCTGCACATGCTAATCTCCAGAGTTCTTGAATATCTCTCATAAGCATAGCGGCATTTGGTGACAAACTTTTTAAATGCAGAGAAAAAGTTGTCACTAAATTCCAGGACACCCTTGACAGATATTAAAGAACTGTTGAGATTAGCATGTGCGGAAAACTAAACTCTATGTTTCTATAGAAGAAATATTTGATTTATTTTGGCCAAATAAATGTTTATGCTATAAAAACTTCGAAAATACTGCCCTAAGCTNAAATATTTGATTTATTTTGGCCAAATAAATGTTTATGCTATAAAAACTTCGAAAATACTGCCCTAAGCTCACGCTCACTAGCACCCAATCTTAAGGGGATTAAACTGTCTAATAGGAAATGTTTTTTTAGTTGTACATAACCTACATATATAGCTAAAAAAACAAAAACTCTGTATTTGACTCACTGACTTTATCCACACTTCCCTATCCTTGCATACTCCCTTCGCCTCAACAACATCCATACACAGAGTCATACATGATCTTTTATTTTTACCCAGGTTAAATTAAGAAAAAAAAAATCTAGCAACAATTTATGGACACAGAATGCAGATGAGATATAAGTAAATTCACCAGCATTTGGATGTAAAAACTGTCCCCGGCACACCTGGTCTGGATTCTGGGCCTGGTGCTTTGGGTTAGAGGAGCACAACAGCGCTGAGCTAGTTCTGTCTGCATTATTTTTTAATTCCATATAACAAGGGGTTATTTTAACTATTTAATCTAGTTGCCGTAGGTGTGAGGAGGACTGTTTGTAAGGAAATGCTCCAACAATAGTTTAGTAAGATTATACAATTCTCATGGTTTACCCGGCCAGGAATTGAATGAAGTTTAGCAACACATTTGATAAACACGAGCAAAAAGAAAGGGAAAAAAATAAATAAAATGAAGCACGTTTAGAGTCAGGTTTTATTAGGAAAAGGACAATGAGTCCTCTTTGACAGTGTTGAACTCTACTGAGAGCATTGTGTAACCTTCACTTGGTTGATTAGTAGATCTGTCAGCGACTGAATGGTGAAATTCTTCTTCTCTTTAACGATGCGCTTCTTGACCTCGCTCCAAGTAATCTCCTCGAACAACGGCAGAACAATACTCTTGAATTCTGTCAGCTTGAAAAGTTTTAAGACCCTGCTGAGGCAGTTGAGGACTTCCGTGCCTGGGAGGAGGAAAGAGTGCACGATAGACACAGGAATAAATCATAGAATAATTATTCAGTGGCACACCTGTTTACTTTGGGAAAGGGGAGGGATGTTGCAGGGGGATGAAAGGGAGCGGGTGGGAGGTGAGCAAGGTTCGTTGTAAGAGGATTCAAGCAAGAGTATGGACTTAGGAAATATTCAGTCCTGTTGTTAATACAGCTGCTCTTAGGATTAATTTTTCACTTTCAATCAGAGGAAACTGCAAAACTAAAAATAAAAAAATATGTTAAAACAGCCTTCCTAGATGGTGATATGGATGAAACTATGAAACCCCGGAAGAATATGAAACAGAGGTAAAAACTTGTTTGCTTTAAAAGGTCTTTTATAGTTTGAAACAAGTTCCCTCAAGATGGAATAAATATTTTATTGAATTTTTGGAATCCAAAGGACTGATTCAAGTATGTATTTAGAAATGAAAGCAGAACATTATTTCTAGTTATTTCTGTGGATGATAGTTTTGCTGGAAAGTAATGAAAATGAGGTGAATGAATTCCTAAAAGGCTTAAATCAAGAATTTGAGAGAATGGGCTTAAAATCCTACTTATTTTTTGGGAATAGAGATCAAAAAGATGAAAATAATGTTTATTCTCTCTCAAGAAAAGTATTTTGATTCAGTTTTAGTAAATATATGTGAGATAAATATTCGTAAACCAGCCATGACACCCATTATAAAACAAAGTGCTGCTGATTCAGAAGTAAAATAGAAACATTTCTCATGGCGAGAAGCCATCTATTTTTGGGCTAGCAAAACCCAACCTAATGTGTGCTGTAAGCTGTGTAGCAGATAAATGGAAAATTTAACAAACACACATGTATAGATAGTCAAGATATTTTTGAAATACTCTTCAAGATAAGAAGCCATTATATTTTCTTCGCAAGCTGATTCAAATGTGATCAAGGCCTACTTAGGCTCAGATTTTTCTAGGGTCTTGAGGATGAAAAAAAGCACATCAGGTTATGTGATTATATATTATGGTGGTCCAATCGCATGATTTTATCGTAAAACAATTTGTGGTGGCCTTGAAAAAGCAACGTGGCTGAATAAATTGTTGTAGCCGAGAGCTGCAAGGGAATTCTTTGTATGTCTTTTCAAAAATTTAACAAATAAACATTTTGATAATAACATGTTTGTTGAAAATCAAAGTGATATTAAATTGATTTAAAATATGTAGTTTAATAGGAGTAGGCACATATACGTGTGGTTTCATTTTATCAATAACATTGTTTCAAAAAGAAATGAATTAAACTTAAACATTGTCCCATTGATCACACATCTAACTTTTTTTAGAGGCATTGTCTGCTGAAAATTTAATATGCAAAAATAGTAAATCGTCATCAAATTTTAAATTTTGTCTAATTTTGATAGCGGCCTTCTGTACAAACTCTAGATTTTTGTTGTAATACCATATTGATTGTTTTTCTTTATAAATTATATTTAAAATTAGGAGGAAGTGTGAAATATAATTGATAAACTTTTTTGAATAATGGTGACAAGGCCTTGAACATTCAGAAAAGAATGCAATTTTGTTTGAAATTTGTTATATTGGCCTGTGTCACTATTGCTCTTTCGCATTGTAAGATAGGAATTTTCTCTTCTTGCCCTTATTAACAAACAAGGATAGTTTTTTAGTTTTTTATTTAGCACCGCACCTTACTACCTGTTCAGGTTATACGCTTAAGTATTAATTACACTAATGGTTTAGGAATTGGGAAGGTTGAATGTAGAGGAAGTGAACCCGCATTTGCGTGGAGGGAGAGTGGAAAACCATTTAGGAAAAACCACCCCCAGTTCACCTGACCGAGATTCGAACCTCGATCACCCCGTCCTCGATGGTCTAGCTCAACACAACTGGCGCGTTAGCCAACTACGCCATCGAGGCGGGTAACGGGGATGGTTAAATATGGTATATTCTAAATATGTTAACTACTGTATTGCACATTGCATTAAGGGTTTTCCCATCTTGTGCCTATCCCATCTTATTTGCACACAATAAAAATATGTTTTTGTGAAAAATTATTACTCCTTATAAAAAATTTACAAATATCCCAACCAAAACATAACCCAACCGTTCATGTGTCAATAAATACAAATTTTGATCAAGTTGTTATGAGTAACTTAACTAAACGGTTAAAATAAACTAAGTTTTAATTTATGTTTCTTTACTTTTACGTATCTTTATGAGAAGGAATGGAATAGGACCAAGATATCAGAATATGATTATAATAGGACTATGGATAAATATTGTGTGTTTGTAAATACATTACCTAAGCTTATTAAAGTGTGAGATATTTTGGTATAAAGATTTTGATCACACCTAAAAGTTTAGGTTCTACTTTTGGGATAGTTTAAGATAGTAAAAATGTTACTTTAACTATTGCATATTAAAATGATTTTGGTACAATGTTGTGACAGTGCTATTTGTTGAAATAGTTATATAGTTTTTCTGTGATTTATGTGAGTTTAGTTTTAATTTTATAATCGTATAGGCTACTAGTACAATTTTTTAATAAAATTGATTTTGTTATTATTGGAAACGTGCTATTCTTGATATGTGCATTAATTATAAATAATTTACTAACTTAAGACAAAGAAAAAGTGTCAAAAAGCCTGCCCTTTTTGTGATTATCCGTTTCATTTAAATATATTACACTGTTTGTTTCTCGTTTACTGTCTTTTATATAGGATAATCGATGTTTGTAGAGTTAGATTCTCATGAATTAATTAGATGTTCAATAATTTTTAGATAAAATGATGGGGAATAATTATACACATGCAAAATTTGACAATTCCAATTCGAAAATTAAAATAAAATACTATAATATACTCAATAATTTAGGAAAAGATTGCTATGTTTAAGTGGATTGAGATTAATATGGATTACACTATGGCAATGTTAAGTTAATGGTTAACTTTATTTATTTATTTGGAACAGTGTTTCCATGAACTTTAATAGCTCGTTGTCGGAAACTATACAGATAAGATTACATTTGGCAGGATAGTGAAAAAAAAAAGACTATAACTATACAAAATAAAAATACAATTTTGCGAGATTATAGACAAAAAATAATAAAAAAAATGAAGGTACAATTGGAAGGAATAGACAAAACTATAAAACACAAGATAAAATGGAATAGGCATATTATAGACATGAATAATAGGGAGATCATACAACATTATTACATGATAAGGTATACAATATACAAATAAAATACAGTACGGTGGCTTGATGTACAGTCAATATATAATAATTTAGTGACACACGAGACGAGAGGGGAGGGGAAAAGTAGAGAAATTTTTTCCAAAGTATATTCCTAACCTATTTTTTTAAATTGTAAGAGGTTTTTGATAGAGCTCACATGCGTAGGTAAGCTATTATATTTCTTTAGAGCTGCATATTTGAAGATATTATAGGCTAGCCATAATTCTTCGGATGGATGTGTACCAAATCCAACTTATCAGAATTCCTGGTGACATGGCTATGAATGGTTGATCTAAAATTTTAATTAACGTTACTTAATGTACTATTCAAACAAATTTTTTGCATTGCCATGGCAGAATTTAGGTAGCACAAAGTTCTAAAGGTGGTATATTTGTTTGAAGGTAAATCTGTTTGGAGGGCGTTAGAAGTGGTAGCTTGAATAAAATTTTAGTTGCCTTCTTTTGTAGTATTTCTAATTCATTAAACTTCCCTTTATTAGTATTAGACCATATGATAGTTAAATAATTTAAATGAGTGTATTAAAGAGTAGTAATAGTAGCGAGCTTGAGGAACATGATACTTCAGCCTGTGTAGGACCCCTATTGTAGGGTTAATTTTTTTATTATATAATGTATGTGGGGATACCAAGTTAAACTACTATCTATAATCAAACCCAAATATTTATCTTTTTTTACCCTACTATATATTTCTTTGTTATTTATTAAAATGTTGATGGTTGGATTGATAATATTATTGACCTTAGAAAATATAATATTATTAGTTTTCTCTTCATTTATCGACATTTTATTTTTACCTAGTCATCTAAGTATGATATTTAGATCATGTTGAATATATTCAAGTAGTGTCTCTGTGCTATTTTCTATGTAGAGGATGTTTGTATCATCTGCAAACATGTTGATTTGCTGTCTACTATTACAGTTCGCTAAATTATTTATATATATTAGGAAGTAAAGGTCCGAATATGGAACCTTGTAGCACTCCAGTGTTTATATTAGATGGCACAATCATACTCGTCCCAATACTAACATATTGTTTCTTGTTCGCTAGATAGCTATGGAACCAGTCAAGTGCCTTTCCTCTAATACCAGAGTTCTCTAGTTTTTTTTAAGGATATTATGGTCTACCATATCAAACGCTTTCCTAAGATCTATAAATATGCATGTTGCAATTTTATTATTATCTAAAGCATTATGAAATTGAGAAATAAGGTCAAGCAGTGCAATATAAGACCCATCTCTAAACCCATATTGGCCCTTGTGATTTTTATTTTAGTTCAAGAACGATAGTAGCCACTTTTTTATGATATTCTCGAAGACTTTCAAAAGTGTTGGTAAGACTGATATAGATCTGTAGTTATTAGGTGTGCTTTTGTAACTTTTTTGTAAAGTGGAACCACTATTGGCTATTTTGAGATTATCTGGGAAAACTCCTTCATACATCGACATATTTTATGATCTTGACAAATATTCTACTTATTGGTTCTGAGATTTGTTTTATTACCACGCTTGTAATTTTGTCACCAGCCAGTGAATATTTATTTTTTAAGATTTTTAATTGTGTGTTTAACTTCATCGAAGCTAGTAGGACTCATATATATTGAGTTTGGAGAGTAATTATCTTATTATGATCAGTGATGGCTAAAAGTAGTACATTGTTTGCCACATTTATAAAATAACTATTAAATTTCCCACATACCTGTTGTCTAACATTGATAACCTGATTATTGACTATTAGTTTATTACAACCATAACTAATGTTGTTTTTCTTACACGAATAAAGTAATGTATATGCCATGTTTGTTTATTATTATTACCAACCCTCTCAAATTAGTTCTCATGAAATTTAGTTTTTTGAAATCTTTTAAGGTACCGTAAGTGATTTTATTCCTACAAAAGCCTATATTCTTCTCTAAGCAAAATATTACTGACAGATTTTTTAATCTTAAGATGGATTTAGTCCCTTCTACTAATTAAGATTAGTTGTTCTTTGGTTTTTCCATGGTTTAGTATGATCCAGTAAATTGGTTTTCCTAATACTAGTACTAGAAAATCTACAATCTTAATATTGGTATGTTCATATTCTTTGTGTGCTTATCATTTATAAAAATGCAATTTTTGGTGTAATATAACAAATAAAATAATATATTTCTGGTATTCACACAAAGCATAGTATTACTATTGCAACCATATATATTTTTTTTAAATCAAGACAAAAAATATATTAAACATATTGTATGTTATAAAAAAAGATAGAAAAAAGTATTACTAGAATTGATTAGGGTACAATAAGAGGTCTCAGAGAGAAAAAAAAGTTGAAACATAAAATTATTTATTAAATCTTCCTTTTCATTGCTAACAATGAGTCATATCAAGTAAAATAATAACTAAAATAATATTGGTATACACTGAATTGGGTGGTAAGTATTGACTATATTTCATATAACATGAAATTACCCTAAAAAAACATGTATAATCAACCTAACTATCCCCCGTATTACGAGTGAACACGCCGATATAATTGTGTAGATCTAAAAGACTCAACAAGTATTTAAAATAACTATACCACCAAAAAAATCATAGGCCTAAAGATCTCGCTAAGGTTGCTGAATGTCTTAAAATAGGCCTAAATGCGACTATATACAGTAGTAAAACTTAATACAATACTGAAATGTTTTAACAACTTACGAGTTGACATTTTTAACACCTAAAACAAAATATGAGGTAAAAAGCAGAGTAAAATTGTTTAAAATTCACTAACATTAATTTAAACCGCCAAACTAAATGAGTACAGAGTAGCCGCCCTGTATTTAAAAGTGTACCAACTACCAAGTACCAACATATACGAGTATGGTTTAATTTTCAAAGATAGATACTATTTTCAACTTATGTTAAACATCTGTTATATTTGATTATTATTTATATTGTGATTGTAAAAAAAATATTTGCTGAGCTGTTGAGTCTTATTTAGCTAACATAATACTAAAAAATATACATATATGGTTGTTTTAACTCTAGTCAAAATTAAATGTATGTTATTTGATGTATTATAAAAATATTAAATATTGGCGTGGATAAAATGAACGGAGAGATGATGAAGGATTAAGTAGCAGACGACGTAGCCTGGAAGGAGACAGCAGATGCCATGAAAAGGATGAGGAAGGGAAAGGCACCAGGAGTGGATGAACTCACGGTGGAAATGATAATGGTAGCAGAATAAATGGGTCTACCTACAGTGGTGGTATGGGGTAGTAAGGGGTAACGGGCTATAAAGTAACACATTTTATATAAATTATTATTGTTTATGAAAATCGGTGGAATTATCAATATAATGTCAGAAAGTAGTATCCTACTGGTCTAAATACAATCCATTTCAGGTCCATGTATTATCGCTATAGGAGTCTTGCTCTTGCAATGGAATTCGATACTTACAACATGTCTATAATCTCTTCCTGTAGTAGGCAGTCAACACCGACAGTGACCTCCACCCCCTTATTTTCAGGTTTCACTTTACATATACAGTAGATATGAGAGTATTCGTTTTAAGAAGTGTCTCACAAAAAATATATATTAATGTGCTCTTTTTAATAAAATAAACTTTTCTTTATACATTAATGTTAAAGAAAATGATAATAATTGAACCTTTTTAACAGTGAAAATTGTTTTTATTTTTTGTAACTTACTCTAATTAGTTTCAATTTATAAATAATCATATTTTAGTAAGGAGAAATTATAAACAATATAATAATTAAGAAATAAAATAATTAGTTTTGTCTATGCGATTGTGGAAATAAGACTGCCGAGGTGCCGAGTAAAAAAGTCGAGTAACTTTCATTGAGCGCTTTTAAAAAGAATCGGAAATGCGATAATACGCTTAGTTAGTATGCTTTTCAATTGTGTTCCTTACATCTACGAGTATTTTGTATTTAAAATGGATGTGCAACATTTAAACCATAAAGGGTCATTTTTGCGTAGCACCAGACACTGTTGATGAAAAATGAGCTGTAAGGGAATCTGCCTTTTAAATAGAAATAGTATGTTAAACAGTCCAGCCAATAAGGTCGATTCTCACTTAGCTGGTAAGAAAATAAAAAATAAAAGAATAACAAGGTCCGAGTAAAGTTAGTTACTCGAGTAAGCCCGAAAGAATCGAGTACTCCCGATTACATAACACAATCGAGCTACTCGATTATTTTTTCTCGATTGTGCTAATCACTCATCTCCATAGCAACCAAGCATTATTGTAAATATACACAGTTGCTGACAGAGTCGTTCTTGAGAAATGTATCGAGGCATTATTGTCTCATTGGTTTAAGATTATAATGACTTTATTTCTTGCTCACAAATATTTCCGTAGATTTTTAATGTCAATTCAAAGAAAGTAAAATGAACGATCAATACGTTTACACCAAAAAAAGAAGTGAATATGGGCGGCAATGTATGTTTTCTGATGATGGCCCCAAAGTTGAAACAATTTTACCAGTCAAAGCTCATTTTGAGGACTATATTTTGAAAAATCCGGTTCACCGAGGGACTCAGATTGGTTCTGTTTTAGCAGAACATGAGGTATATTATTAAATAACGTCTTAATTCTGCTTTCTCGGCTATTGAGTAGAACCTTTACTTTTACCAAAATAAAATCGGGCACCTGTTCATATTGTCATTAAAAGCCTGGGTTGGATTTATTTTAAACATTTAGCATATTTAGAAGTAATTTGCAGTTTTTTTATGGTTATAAGTGTAAGTTTCTTTCCCTTCACTGGCCCTGGATACATTTTATTCAAACAACCAGGAACACTATATTCTATTCTATTCACTTCCTATGCCACCATGCATAGGCCTATAATCTAGTTTCTAAATCACTTGACCTAAACCTAGCCCTCCCTAACTAATCTAGAATCTCGTATACGGGATAACCAAGAAGCATAGATAAGGAAAAAGACATTTACCCTTATCTACACCAACATATTTATATTTAACAGAAAATTAAACAACCACTTGTATAAAGGAATACTGTCTGAATTTTTTTTGATTGATTGATTCTTTATGTGGTTTATAAAATGAGCCAGGTGGCTCATACAAATATAGATGTCCTAGTATTGGCGTGGATTGAAACCAATTGGTTTTAAACATTTAGGATAGTGAAAAAAGTTTACAGAAATTTATTAGGTGTCTTCATTCAGTCATAACTTACAAAATAAATTAGAAGCAGGCTTTAACTACTTTCATTATGATAGCAATATTATATTACAACAAAAAAAATTAGTATGGCCCACATGTGTACATGTATACAAACACACATCCTAATTTGGTAAACTCATAACAGCAAAAATAGTTCAAATCTACACAATTCAAACACAATCTACATAATTATACACTCACAC